>CM076570.1:875309737-875575856 GCA_034641835.2 Pinus albicaulis
CCACCTCAAGCCAAAATTTTGGAAGCGTTTTGTAGTTGACACCTTCCTCATCTAGTCCCATGGTATTCCGGCTCTCCAAAAATTCCTCTCTCATCTCAATAGCATCTTGCCCCACATCCAGTTCACCATGAAACTAGATGAGAACCATTCCCTTCCTTTTCTTGACGTCCTTGTCTCTCGCCTCTGTGATGGATCCCTATCCCACCAGGTCTACTGGAAAAAGACCTGTTGAAGTTTGCAACAAGAAAAAATAAAATTGGCATCCATAAACAACATTTAGCACCCACGCCTAGTGCATTAAGCACCTACACTAGGGTGGGGCCCACATGGCTATTTTTGGTGCATGTCTATTTTAGTTATCCCTTAATTAAGATGGACAATAAACTGTAATATATTCTCAATGATAACTTGTAATAGTTAACTGAGAGTGATAAACTCAGTTATCTAGTGGATTTCGAGTTAGAGGTAGTTGGTAAGGCATGCAGAGTAATTCTAGTTGTAACAGAGTTAGAAGTGCAGTGGTGCATTAGTTAATGCATGTTGTAATTTGTTAACTTAGTTGTGCTAGTTGTAACTATTAGATACACTAGTGAGAGATCAAGTGAATTAAATATTATTTAATTCACAACCAATGATCTCACATGCAACTGATGATTTACTATTATTAGCTGCATGCATGTCAGTTCCAGTGGAGACCCAGTTGAGACTAATGTGAAAGGGAGGTTAAATATCAGTTGTGATTATAGCAAACTGTGCATATGCAGTTTAAAACACCATAGGATTCCCATGATAGTCAGCTTAGCGTAGGAAGATTGGAATTCCTTGTGAATAGGGATTTCATTCCTCATGAACTGCGTGAGCAAGGCAGGCTGAAGACAGGCTGAGAATTAGTAGAGTATTGGCCCGATTTTGTCTGGATCATTGTGAGACAATTAGCTGAATACAGGAGGGCTCTTGTGAGATGAGTTGTATGTAATTGTTTCATGATTCTTTGTGGAATATACAATATATGATAGATGGGTTTTGAGCAATAAGCTTTCCCCGAGAAATTATTTGGGTTGTGGTTTTATTTGATTCTTTCTTTGCTTCATGTGATTGGCGATTGTGTTTTTATTTCCGCAAAATATTTGTAGAAGAGATTCAGTATTTAACTTTAGTACATTGTTATATCGGGTGAATCCAAGATATACATGCTTGTTGTATAATTTCTACATGGTATTAGAGCATAGGAAATTTCAAAAGTAAAGAAGAAGCTGAGTCTGTGACTGAATAGAATTCGAAATTTGCAAAGGTACTCTTGGTGCGACAGAAGAATAAGGATCGAAATGGCTTTCAATGGCTTGAGATTAGAGTATGCACTGTAGGGAAGCTCTAACTATATTACTTGGAAATTCAGGATGGAGGCAATAATCGAAGACAATGGCTTGAAGGAATTCATTAACAATGACATTCCCAAACCCGCTGTGACAAATGATGCAAATCTTGATTCCTGGAAAAAGAAGGTTGCAAGGGTGAGGAGGAGCCTACTGGAGGGAGTACAAGACCACATTGTCTCAAGCCTCCATGGCAAAGCGACTCCATATGTGATGTGGAAGGCTTTGATGGATCTATTTCAGAGCAGCAGCGACCATAGGAAAATGGCGTTGAAAGACAAGCTCAGGAAGATCAAGATGGAAAAGGGAAACACTATTCCGGTATACTTAACAAAGTTTTTCCAATGTCTGGATGAGCTTGGGAGTGTAGGAATTAATATTGTTGATGATTATTTGGTGAGCCTAGCTCTTCTAGGACTTCCCAAGAGTTGGCATAGTTATGAAGACTCTGTCAATGGAAGGGAAAAATTTTCAGATTGGGAATGACTGTGGTTGGATTTGGTGAAAGAGGAGTTTAGATGGAATACCAAAGATGGATCTTCATCTAAGGGAGATGATGAAGAATATTATGCTTTGGCTTCTAAGACAAAGAAAGGAAAAGGAAAGAAATCCTATTCTGAGACTGATGAAGAAGGAAAGGAGCGCGACATGTCCAAAGTGAAGTGTTTTCACTGTCACGAGCATGGACATTATGCCACAAATTGTCCACAAAAAAAGAAGAACAAGAAGGCTGTTGGATCTAAAAATGGTGAGGCTTTGGCTTCGCAATTTGAGCTTGAATTCTCGCTCATTGCATGCATGTTGTCAAGTGCAATGAGTTCGATGTGGTACTTGGATAGTGGTGGATCTTTCCACATGACATGAGACAGAGAATTTTTCAGTAGCTTGGAGAAGAAGGACCTTCAAATGCATTTTGAAATGGGTGTTGAAAAAAGGTATAGCGCTACTGGGATTGGTATTGTTGCTTTCCAGATAAATTCAGGTAAACCCTTCCTTTTAAAAGATGTAATGCATGTACCAGGCCTAACGAAAAATTTAGTTTCAGTTACAATTTTGAAAGATAGAGGCTATGATCTTGTTTTCAGTGAAGGAAAAGTTTTCCTTCGACATAAAGAAATGGGACAAACCAAGAAGATTGGGATTCATGTGAAGAATCTCTATAGAATTGATGTAGATGTGATTTCTACAGATCTTCCAACCATGGGGAAGTGTGAGAAAACCATGAAATTTACCCTTGAGAGGGAGCTGGATTTTCATGCAGGTGAGAATGAACCTCGAGATGTGGAGCAGCCACATGTAGAGGATCATGGAGTGGGAGCAACCACTCAAGTAGAGAAAATTCGAGTCAGATGGGCAGAGGGAGTGTATGCAGCTATACCACCAGGTGTAAGGTGGGGCAACATGCATGATTAATCCCAAGAATAAATTTGGGCAGGATCCTATAGATTGTGGGTCTCATGGATCTAACCTGGCCACGAGGAACCCATAGAGAAGTAGTAACAGGATCAGTTAGATTGATGTAGTCAGATGTCAGGAGGACATAACATCAAAGTGACAGTGTCAGATAATAGAGCGCAAATCAGAGTTGGCAGCAAGTGCAGTGTGAATGGATGAAGATGTCAGCAGCAGGGAGAATCTAGTAGACATGTGCAGTAGCTAGCAGCAATCATAAGACTTTGATGACAGATTCATTATACTGATTCAGTTGTTTAGAGGCTATTCAGTTTCTAAAGTGTTGCATGCAAAGGTTGCATGTGCAAGAAACACTAGAGAAATGTTGCATGCAAAAGTTGCATGTGCGAGAAACACTAGAGAAGTGTTGCATGCAAGAGCTGCATGTCACATGCAAGGGTTTCATGTCGCATTCAAGAGGTGCATGTCACATGAAAGGACATTCCTTTATTTTTGAGAGAAAGTGTTGAAGTTTGAAACCAGAAACAATGAAATTGGCATCAGGAAACAACATTCAGCACCCACGCCTAGTGCATTAAGCACCTACACTAGGGTGGGGCCCACATGGCTATTTTTGGTGCATGTCTATTTTAGTTATCCCTTAATTAATATGGACAATAATCTGTAATCTATTCTCAATGATAACTTGTAATAGTTAACTCAGAGTGATAAACTCAGTTAGCTAGTGGATTTCGAGATAGAGGTAGTTGGTAAGGCATGCAGAGTAATTCTAGTTGTAATAGAGTTCGAAGTGCAATGGTGCATTAGTTAATGCATGTTGTAATCAGTTAACTCAATTAAGTGAGTTAAACTCAGTTGTGCTAATTGTAACTGTTAGATACACTAGTGAGAGATCAAGTGAATTAAATATTATTTAATTCACAATCAGTGATATCACATGCAACTAATGATTTACTATTATTAGCTGCATGCATGTCAGTTCCAGCGGAGACCCAATTGAGACTAAGGTGAAAGGGAGGTTAACTATTAGTTGTGATTATAGAAAACTGTGCAGATGCAATTTAAAACACCACAGGATGCCCATGATACTCAACATAGTGTAGGAAGGCTAGAATTCCTTGTGAATAGGGATTTCATTCCTCATGAACTGTGTGAGCAAGGGACGTTGAAGACAAGCTAAGAATTGGTTGATTATTTGCCCGATTTTTCTAGATCATTGTGAGACAATTAGTTGAATACAGGAGGGATCTTATGAGAAGATTTGCATGTATTTTTTTCATGATTCCTTGTGGAATATACAATATATGATAGAGGGGTTTTGAGCAGTAAGCTTTCCTTGGGAAATCATCTGTGTTGTGGTTTGATTTGATTCTTTCTTTGCTTCATGTGATTGGTGATTGTGTTTTTAATTCTGTAAAAGATTTGTAGAAGTGATTCAGTATTTAACTTTAGTACATTGTTAGATCAGTTTAATATAATATATACATGCTTGTTGTATAATTTCTACAATACCCATATGGATAGGTACCTTCATGCAAGCTCCCACCATCATCCTAGTCAAAAGTCACCGATTCTCAAAACCTTTGTCTCCTAGGCCATTTGAATCTCCTCCTCCAAATCCCTTCCTAAAGAAAAAGCCCATCTCACCATAGCTCTAAAATATAATGGATACACTTCCTCCCAAATTAATAAGGCTTTCCATTCTTACATCCCTCCCCCACCTAAAAACAAACCCATCTCCCCTCCCTTAGCCAAGGTAACCCTTCCTTACATTCAAGGAGTTACTAATCATCTTTCTAGAATTCTTTTTAGAAAGAAGATTAAAACCTTCGCTAAGCTCGAGAGAACCCTCAGCCAACTCTTCATATTAGCCAAGGATAAGATTGATCCTATGTTAGAACTCGAAGTCTGTGAGATCCTCTGCTCCTGTGGTAAATCTTACATATGTCAAACTGGTCGTCCCTTCAAAACGCGGTTGAAAGAACATATGGCTGATACTAACCACAACCGAATTGAAAAATATTCAATTGTTGAGGACTCTTATTCTTCCAAATACCTTATCTGTTTTGACAAATCCAAAATCCTAGCCCTTTCTCCCTTTCATTCCACCTAGGTCATTCGGGAAGCCCTTGAAATTGAAAAGCATCCTAATAACTTTAACCATGATGATGGTTATCAATTGAGTTAATCATGGAAACCCACGGTCCACTTCCTATCTTCTAAACTCCCTTCCTCCAATCCGAATTCTAACCCATCCTTCCCATCCTTCCCTGGCTTAACCTGCCCCCCACCAGCCCCCCACCCCCCCCACCCCCCCCCTCTCTTTCTCTTTTTTTCTCTTCCCTTTTCTTATTCTTCCCCTCCCCCCCACTCCCCGCCCTTCTTTAATGTTGATCAATATTATTTTATCCCTTATTTCCAGTTTCTAACTTAATTAAAAATCTCTCTATCCAAGCCCTATCTTTTACTTTTTAATCTTATCATTCCTATATCTTATCAACAAATTTAATCCTATTTTTCAATTAGGGCCCACAAGGTATTTGTGTGGAATTTGTTGAGTTATCGTTGGCAGCAACTTGTATATTTACTGCCTCATAAATGCTTACACTCAGATGGCAGTTGGGGGAATGCAATGACCTTTGACTACGTTGAATATTAGGGTACCCGGGAGCATGGTCCATGTTGTGTTATTAGGTGTGGTGTGGTGGATTCTAGTTTTGAAGTTATGCGAGTAAAATTATTTTTATTATTATTATTTTATTTTTAATATTTTTTTGTTTTAATTAAAATGGTTATATATGAATGCGTAAAATTATTATTATTATTATTATTTAAATTTGATAAAAAAAAATTATTGTAATTGTAAGTTTAAATTTTGAAATTCATATAATTTAAGTATTTCGAAAAAAGATCAATATGTTAAATTTATTTGTATATTTAAAATTATAAATCATAATTTTACCAAAAATTATATGGTATTATTAATTGGGGTGTTGGACAAAAAGCCAACGTTAGAGGAAGGCTTGCCACGTCGTTTCCTCTCCTGGAATTTAAGAGGGGGATGATGTTGCCATCCCGCCCCATGCAATGACACATGCCAACTAACCTTCTGATATATAGAATTACGATGATAAACTCTAATTTCACTCAGTGCTCATTCTTTCCTTGTTGTTGATCCGCATTCTTCTATGCTGCAGGTGGAGAATCCTCATTGCAGGTGGGAAAATTCTATTACAATGCCAATTTTTTTAGGTGTATGGGGCATTGAAGGTCTTGGTTCCCCAAGAGCAAATGTTTTCTATCGTTGCAATGCTACAAGATGTGGTTATAGGTGCAAGGATGAGGTTGAGGAAGGATTGTGGTGAGGAATTCAAGTGGTCCAAGAGAAAAAACAGACTCATACAAAGAATAGAGAAGCCAGGTGGGCTTCCACAGATAAGGGAACAATTCCTATGTTCATTCTTTTACAAACTCTCAGTTTGTCTCTCATTACATGGTGGTATTTGGTGTTTGGACTACAAGGCATCTTGGTGGAAATTAACTCTATAAGATTGTTCTAGTTCTTTGAGCCTTTCATCCAAACCCAAAGCCTACCCCTGGCTCTGTCATCTCAACACTCGACGCCTCATCATTTCCCACCATTTATTTGGGTCCACTCTCCAAATGAATTGACTTTCCCTTGGCTGTATTTGATCGATATTGTTGGCTTTTGCCTCCTTTAGGGGTTGTTGCCTTCTGCAGTTAGCATTTTCTCTAGAGCCATGTTGCGTCAACAGATGAGATCCCGATGGGGTTTGGAGGTAGTGGTCCTTGGAGAAATCCTCATGCCTAGACACAACCTCAATCGATTGTTTCCATATTCCACACCTCCACCCTCCTAAAATTAGGGTTGAGATTAGAATCTCTAACCACCAATGATTGCTAGGCCTACGCTGACTCAAAAATCCAAACTGAAGTAGCTAGTTGGGTACCTCATCTTAGTCACACTAGGGAAAGGTGGAGTCAATATTTTAATTTTATTACCCTCCATTGGCAAATGAAAACACTCATGACCTGTGTTAAATGAGAAATATGAGGATCACATTGAGATCAGTGCACACTTCAATGAAATTCAAGGATTCCAACATGACCAATGCTCCTGCTTGGCGAGCTTTTATGCTTTCCTAACGCATATCGAATGACATTTCTAATGTGATAGTAAACCACCAACACATTCCAATGCACAAGATACAACCTAACAACATCTTCAAACAAATGATGGTGGTTCAAAATGCTTGGTTGGAATTTTAGTTACAAAATTTTATTCTAATAACTAAATGTATAACCAATATAACTAACACCTATTATGTTATTATGTCTACACTATCCTACTTAGTATTTTGATTTAAATGATGTTGGGTCTTATAACAATAGTACTTGCCACCCCTTATGGCAAAGCACGACAATAAGATAACAGTACATTGATTTTTGTAAAACAATATTATATTTTTATAAATATTGTTAAGGTACCAAAATATAATATATAAAACTGAATTCCAGCTTAAAATACAAAAATGTAAAACCATCAAATTACGCTGTTTAATTTTCTCATATACTATTTATTTGCGATACACTCGTTTTCTTAAATTTCCCAATTGATTGTGATGCATTGTCTTTTTTGGCTTCTAGTTAAATACATAATTTTTGGAAATATCCAATACTTCAATGAAACTCTTAAAGACCTTCTTCTATAATTTATTCATTAATAAATAATTCATTATAACTGTAAATACAATTTTTTATAATTATTTTCATGTTTAATAAAACTTATTTACAAAACTACAAATAACTTAATTTTTAGTATTTAATTAAAAGATTAATCTTCAAAGCACTTGCCGTAACGAGAGCTCCGATATTCCAGCTTGTTAGAAGTGAGACATGAAAATACGGAAGTATCCCCGCATGGTTGATGGCTCCAACAATGAGATAATTTATACGCATAGTAAAAAGGAGGTGCAAACGTTTTTCTAAACAATAAAATAAGAAATTGGATATATATATATATATATATATATATATATATATATATATATATATATATATATATATATATATAATCTACGGAAGCAGAGGAATTGTTCGAATGGTTGGGTAATTTTTTTAAGAAATCTTACGGTAGTAGTGTTTGATTCGTGTTTTTGATGGTGGAAATAGATTCAGCACCATCAAAAACTTCTAAAAAACTCAAAATATTGAAGTTTAATAGCCATAATTTGGATTTACAAAAATCCTTGCCGGATTTTTCTTAAAATCTCACTGGAATTTCAATTATTTTCACGAAAACAGTCTAATTAGAGTGCGGCTATTATTAGTATTTGCATCCAAAGGGTGCAAAGACATGTTTATAGAAGTGTAGGTGAATGCAGAGTGAGGTAGAGGTAGAAGGAAACAAGGATGTGGACATGTAAGGCATGAGGAATGATGAGGCTAAAGTATTAGTAAAGTAGAGCTTTCCACGTGGGTAAGAGTGCGTTATAGAATCTACAATATATCATATTTCTGTCACCTAAATCATAACTAAAATAGAAGCAATCTTAAAGGAGATATCATTGTGATATTCTACCAGCTTCTCTAAACAACATCCTAGAGATTATGATGACAAGTTGTTTGGGTGGGGAAAAAAACAATTGAGAAACACACATTTATAGGATGCTCAAAAGCCTAAACTAGTTGGTGTCCTTATCTGCTGCAATGTAAGGAATGATCATGTTGTGATTTTAGATGGGTAGTAGGTGGATTGTGTGCTCTCATTCTTGTTTCAAGGTTTAGAAAATGAAGCTTGAAGGACTAGATAGGTTGAAAAGGACAACAGTTTGTTTTGTTTGAAAACATGGAAATTTTGAAAATTTATGGCTATTCCAATTTCAAGGAAAAACATAATTGATATCCTCAACTCCATTTTATTGTTATAATTCATCTCCGTCTTAAATAAACTAAAAATTAAATAATTACATACTTTAATGTATGTGATAATTAAATTTGAAATAAATAAATATATGTAAATTCATTTTAAATTTAGATTTATCAAGCATAGAAAAGTGTTACATTTGTTAATACATAATGTTTTTAATATAAAAGAATTAATACATAATAAAAAATTAAATAATATATATATATATATTAAAAATAGTCTTTTCTTCTTCTATTTTTTTTTCTCTCTAAAGTGAGTTGTTAGTACCAAGCCAACCCACATGTATACTCAAGAGTTCATCAAGCTCAAAGCCAATATAAGAATATTTAAGATAATAACTCATCATGTTACTAGAAAGGATTTGAACCTAATTAGAGAAAATAGCAACCATTATAAAATATATAAATCCAATTAACAAATTTAATCTTCGTAATATCCAATCAAAATATTATCACTCAATAATAATATTTTTATTATTATTTTTAAAATTTATAAACATAATTTTTCCTATATTTTACTATTTTAATTATATTATATTTGATTTGTTACCATATTTAAATATAATCCACATGAATCTATAATAAATTGATGAATTACTAAAAAGATATATTATTGATAGAAAATTTACCAATGCAAATATCATTTAACAATTTAATATGTACAATTGTTAAACTAATAACTTCAAAGTTCACTTTAACCACTTGAAAAGTTTATATAGATAATTTCAATATTAAATTTCATGAAGAATAACAATTTTACATCACTTTTAATTAAAATTTATAAATTTTATGATATTTAATTCAATAATTAAAATATTAAATCCTTAATTTAATTATTTTTAGATTATGTAGAAAAGTTAAATTTATAATTTTATTTGTTTCTAAATTTATAATTTGAATGTTTTATTTAGTGGTCTTTTTAGTTATTTAAATGTATTTATAATAAAATATTTATAAATATAAAATAATTAAATGATAAAATATATGGTTTAGTTATTTTATATTTTTGTTTTTACTAAAAATTATTTAATTTGTATTTTTAGAATACATAAATCAATACAAATTTTTAAAAAATTTCTAAAACAATTGTAATAATTTTTTGGTTGAATTTCAAATAATATTGATTGCAAAATAAATTTTAAAATAGAAAATTTTAAAACATTTAAGTTATGTTTATGATAAAAAGTTTCTTTACACTATTAAATTCCAATCAATTTCGCTTAAAAAAGAGTAGTATAAAGATAATAATACTAGATAAAACTATTAAAGATTTTTTATGTTATTAGATAAACCAATGATATCTAAATTTAAAGAAATTAATAATATAATTAAATATATTAAAAAATAATGTATTATAAATTTACCATTAACCGTAATTGAAAGTATTATTTTTTATTACAATTACTTTTTAAAAAGATTATATTTACATTGTTTAAAAACAACAAATTTATTAATATATAATTTGGAAGTTTTGTGTGAAATGGAAAAGAAAAATTAATAATGGAAAATGATTTATTTTATAATATTGTATATAATTATAATGATTACTGTCCTTTAAAAACTCTATAATTTATTGGTCATTAATAAGATAAGAAAATAAGTGGATTTTTTCAACATTTTATTTCTATACTTAACAAATAAGTGATATCCTAGATCATCATAGTTTTTCCAACTTAAAAAATAAAAATAAAAATGTAATGTCATAAGTATTTTGAAAACTAAATAAAAAGTGAGGATAAAAATTATAATGTGATAAGTATTTTTAAAATTAAATAGAAACGTAAGGATAAGATGGGCAATCTAGGAGGAAGTGTTTTTCATTTTCAGCCCTCTTAGGATTCTATAGGTGATAGACTCTTTCATCACAAGACATTTTGGGAATTTAAAAATATCCAATCTCACTTTAAAGCTTATAAGAACTATTCTTTATTTTAACAATAATACTAGTAAAAAACAAAAGGAATATTTGATTTTAGAAATTAAAGTTTATCACCTCCTCAGGGATGGAACTTACCTAAAAATTTCCCATCATGGGGTGATTTTCTCGTCAAATACAGTTAAATTTTTTGTCAAATAGTTAAGATCTTTTTTTGGAGTTGTGAAAACCGTCAATTTTGATGAGTGGGTCTATTTTAAAATTCCAACCCTGCCTCCCCCTAATAAAAAAAAATTGATTTTAGAAATTAAAGTTTATCACCTCCCCTAATATACTTAGGGGAATGAGTTATACCTCTTGACACAAATATATTTTTTCAAAAGAACATCCATGTTTTCCAGATCATATCACTAACTTTACATCAAAGTGGATATAAATATAATTTCATCATTAGAAAAAATTAATAATGTATGCTCTGAACATTATCACCATTGATATTGCTTCACTGAGAATACCAAATTTCCATCCAGTAAGGAAATTCCACGCTACCAACATCCCCAAAAATGTAACTAGTACACTAAAAAAAAATTGAGCAGCACCTATTGTGTCTATCTGTCTCAAACAGATAAATATTGATATTGCTTCACTGAGACTACCACATTTTCATCCAGTTAGACATCTAGTGCCCTAACATTCCCAAAAAATCTATTTACAAGTCTGAAATTTTTTTGAGCAGCACCTGTTGCACCTATCTATCTAAAATAGACATCTCTTAATGGTTTATCCTGTTCAATGTACTATAGTCAAGCACGTGTGCAATGATCAAGAGCCATGATCAGGAAAAAACACCCAAGAATTGTTTTACTAAGAAGCATGGTGGAATCGAGAATTTTGTTAAAAAATATATTGTCGGCTAGTACTCAGATGCGTAATCATCAGATGTATAATAGTTGGAATCTTTTAGTTCATACAGGTAGTCCTCATATGAAAATTCAACTGCCTGAAGTACACCCAATTCACAATTAGCTTACAAGTTATTATATGAATAAGATGGTCATAAAAGGTGAATGTAGAAGCTTTAAAAGATGTTAAACCAACCATGTCAATTATTCCAACTTCTGCAGAGTCAACCTCTTCATTAGCCTGCAAAATGGAAAAAATACAAATGAATTATCTATGGTTCCAAAATATCAACATGCAAAAAGAAATCATTGTCCATGAAATTGTATACTAAGCATGCAACAAGAAAAATTAAATGCATAATTTCACATTCAAACAGAATATAAGCAAACCTCTAGGATATATTCAAGGTATTTAGCCTTGGAAATCTCATATTCCATCTTTAATGTGTGAGCCTTCGTAAATGAGGTCTTTTTATTCTATCATCGAAATCATTGAAAGCATTAGATATTCCCATCAAACCACATAAAAAATGGGAAATACAATGATACATATGAATCCTTAAACAGATCCAAAAAAAAGTAAACTTTGTTCAGTTGAAGGTGAATTTTTTTTAGCGAGGAGATTTGGTATAAATATGGTCTGTCACAGAAAAAACCTAGAATCAATCCTGAGCCTAGACCAGCTGAGCACAAACCTAACCAAACAGATAAAATAAGCTTGAACCTAAGTGAGGAATTTACTCAATTAAAGAATATTATTCAAGAAAGTTATCCAAGACAAGTGTTTTTAGTCAATGTCTATATTATGACCTCCAATAAAAGCAACGGTCCAATCATTTTCATCAGAGGCCTTAAATTTTGGATATCATTCTAATAGGTCTTGAATGTAATAAATTGGTTTTGTATATTATAAATAATTATTCACAATCTACTTTAAAAGAGACCTAAAAGGGAACTACACAACACCAAACCAAAATCCAACCATTAAAGATTAAAATTAGGCAACATTCCTTCCAAAGTGTACCCTTGCCTCTTATGTCATTGACTTTCACTTATCATCTCTTTGTCTATTGACCTGCATGAAACAGTTCATACTTCAGTTCCTACAGATTCAATTTACACATGCAAAACATATGTAATGGCCAACAAGATTAGGTTTACCATAGCTTATTTTTATATAAATATGATATCACACAACAAATAAGATAACTTATAAATATGGGTTTTGAATCTAGCATACCCCTTTGGCATCACTTTTTTTCTTTTCTTTTTTCTTTTTTCTTCTGGACTCCTCCCTGCCATGACAGATTTTGAAAGCAAGCAAACATATCTTTTATTTAAAGAGTAAAAAATAAAACAAATCATTGAGACATCTAGGTATCCATGCTTCTATGTATGCAGACACACATAAAGCCTTCATGTTACAGGAACATAATGCCCAAAAGAGGCATGCTAGGTTTGGAATCAAGGACCTCAACACTGCAACTACGTATAAACTTAAATATATATTTTGAAATTTGATAAAGCCTTCAAGCAAGGCATCTTACATAAGAACAAAGAAAGTTTCATGTGGATTTTTTGTCCGATTTGGATCCTTTGGCTTCTTGGCACATTTTGGAGCCTTTTGAATCTCCACCCCTTCTATTTTCTACTGTAGAAGAAAAAAGGCATCAAAGTTATTAACATCACTAAACTCAGAAAATGTTTATTGTCCCAGACCATAATGGTACCCATTTTAGGTCTAAGGGAAGCTAAAATAAATAAGAGAGATAGTCAAGGATAATAGAATATACAAATGTGGATGCCCCCTCACAACAGAATCAATTGTATGGGGACACTCTGAAAACATTGATAGATAAAGAATCAATGCCCACATTGAACATTAGCATAAATCGTTACCACTCAGAGGAAAAACCTAAAGGACCATCAACACCAATTCAAAATTTCCAGTAGTTATCAGCATAAATGAAATCATTAAAATCAACACGGCATGAATAACACACCAGAACCAAATTATCTCCCAAAAATTTAGAAAACTATTGCTAAGAAAGCATGAAATGCTACCGACCTCCTTGATCCAAGCTGTGTGAGTTTACCTAAGGTCAATTTCAATTCCAAACCAAATGTATGCTTATTCCATGTTTGCTGGATGAAAATCACAATGGAAAACATCATGGAAATGATTGGAATAGCAATATCTTCAAACTTGGAATAAAAATCTGAGCTAGGATTTGCAAATTCATATTCATTTGCAAAATAAGGATTGAAAACTGGAGATCTCAAGTAGTCGTAGATGTGAGGAAGGAGTCACAGAACATTGACACCAATGTAATATATTTTCTAAGTGATTTACATTCAATATTACCATAAAATTGATGAAGAAGGAAGAAATATTGCACCAGACCTATATACTCTTTAAGTTGAGTCTCCCATTCATGTTGCTTGTGCACATTGCCTTTCCAATCAAGATACGTTGAGGACTGAATTGGACAAGTAGTGGTCCTCACAGTATGAATAATTAGGACAACTAAAAATACATGTACATTTGAGCAAATGGAAAAAACTTGTTTATCACTTAGGACTCTCGATGGCTCTAGATGACTCCTGGTCAACAACCTAATACACAATTTCCAAACCTTTTGGCACAATCTAATATTCAATAGAAATTCAACGAACAATAGCAGTTCAACAATGTAGTCAATGACTTCATACCATCAACTCTAACTGAGAGCAGAATATTCGTTGTCCTCAAAATCTGATGTCAACCTTTCAAACAAGGCCTCTGCACCTGTTATGAGAAGAATACAAGGTTCCATCCATGGATTCTGTAGAAAACCATTTCCGTAGTGTAAAACATCTTCACCTCTTATATTTGTCTATTATTATGATTGATGGAACATATAAAAGCTATTGGTAATACATATTTTATGTGTATGTGGGCCACAATTCTTTATAGTGAATATCTGCAGCAACAACCCAAAAATTCTTATCAAGTACATGATATAGGAGAGGGACTTGTCCATGAGTTCTAACTTCCACCTGAATTACAAGACATGAGTGAGTTATGGTGATTAGCTTATTTATATAGATGGGATCGAGTTGCGGTTTGAGTGTTTCAGAGCGAGCAAGTTGGTTCATTGGAATTTAGAAGGCAGTCAAATTGATTAGAAGAGGAAGTCAGAGACACTTATCAAACAAAACAAATGAGAATTCCTTTATCATGCGTTAAACAATATTTTTCATCTTCAAACATGGGTGAGTGTCATAACTTGTTAATTCTCAGACTTACTCAAAAGACTGAAGATACTGAATTAAAACACTGAAGCAGATCATTGAGTATAACGTTGTTAAATATCATTGTGGTTTTTTTGTAAGGTCCATTTTTCATATGAAGTCGACACTAAGACTACTTGTATTCATTCAACAATGCCTTCAAAAATATTCCAATGACCAGGGAGGGGAGTATTATAATGGAAATGTAGGCCTTACAAGTCATTGATTCCAACATTATAATTACCATTATTGTTTCAAAGTCCATATTTACTTATATATGAGTCTTTATTTTGGAAATAGGTGTTCAACGTAGTAATTTTTCAAATAAGCTTACCTATGCCTACCGTCCAAAAGAAAAACCTAAAACCCATTAGCACCATATTGAAATTCTCATGAAAAACACAGGCTATCAAAACCTAGTTACCAAATTATAGAAATTTGCAATGCAGAATAAATTCCTACGTTAAAAAACTAGAGCTCCTTCATACCTAAAACAAAGACTAGCATCCAAATCGAAGTATTAACATAAAATGCTGAAACACAGAGGATCGGCTAAAATAATCTATGAATTTCCAAAGTATAATTATAGGCACCCAAAAAGGTATTGAAATGAGATTGCATTTACAGACAACAATCCCCATTGATCTCAAAGCCTCTCGATTCCCAGAACAACAATAGAGAAAGAACAATAATGTGAACATAACCAAAGAATATTTGATCCTGGTATCAAGATTCCAATCATTCACATCTAAGGCTCTAATAGGAACAGAGAAACCACACTTCCCACAGCAAATGGGAACATTTTCCCAATAACTTATAAACAAGACTAGACTGAAATCTAGACCTAATTATAATACAATGGTGAAGGGAATCAAATTTATAAAACACAGGTTTCAATCTATTTACCATGTAATAAAGCCACCACCATCAACACCTCACTTTAATTTTGAAGGATCAGCTCCAACCCTTTTCCTGATTCTGGGAGGATTGGACATTACTGATATCAAACCCCTTTAACCCAAAAAAAATGATCCCTTGATCCAACAAAAAATCCAAAATCTATAAAAACCCTTGAAGACATGTATGCTCTCTTAAAATTTAAAAGGAGATATGAGAAATGTATTGATAGGAGTAATTTATAGGAGCAAGAAGGAGATCATGGAAATAAATAAGGAGAACGCATAGCTTCTATCGCGAAATTTCAAAATCTCCTGGGAAAAAGCACATATACCCTATGACATAAATATGCTCAAAAATGTTATAAACAAGCAACAAGAATTTAAGGACTCACAACAAACAAGCCACATATTGTTGAAACTTCATGTTGTCTGAGCACAAAGATAGAGAGGGAGTAGTATTTAAAGAAATTTGGTCATCTGAGACATTGTTGAGATTCACGCCAGCTGTTGAGGATGACGAATCTCAACAGTGTCACCAACTAAAACCTCACAATAGAATACCTATCGACATAATAAATATAAATATAAATATAAAGAAATAAATTATTATTTCTCAAAAATGAATGGAGAAATATATGTGTGTGTGTGTGTGTGTGATTTTATAAGATATATTATCTTAATCAATATATTTGGATCAAAATATTTGACATAATGCTAAGAGAATTTGTATTTCAATTTGTTATATTGCATTTATCAACTCTATTATTTTAAAATTATCTTTATAGTAAGTTGGAAAAAGATACTCAAAATTTTTTATTTTTCTTTTAACTCTACCATTTTAAAAATGACCCTTATAATACCTTGGAATAATATATTCACAATATTAGGAACTTAGGAGACTTTAATGTTAGAACCCCAACAAACAAAGTTATTCTTCTAAACAATGATTCCAACCATAATCCTCATTAGCTAGATGAGGACATTGTTTTAGCTAGTAGATACAAAAGAAACTTTGAAGACCTGATAGAGAATTTATTTGTATTGAGATAGTCAATCTCTATAATTCTCAAGACCTTATAATTTGCAATGGTGAAATCAAGTGGCCAAGCTCTAACCAAATAACTTGTATTCATGAGTTCAATAGTGGTGTCATGGATTGTGTAATATTTGGTACCTCTTAAATGATAACGAGCCTAACTTTAATCACAGACCTATAACCTTAACTCTAAAATTTACCATGCACAAAATCCACATGCAAGATAATTGTGAGAATCAAAGGAACCTACTTGTCAAAAAAAAGTAAAATTGATATCTTCTTAAAGGATTTAATCAGTGATTTACATCTCTTAACTTATAAGGATAACATCAAAAACCTCTATCATAATTTTACTAAAACTCTATATGCTTCCATTAATAAGTTCTCTATCAAGGCGTCATATAAAAATTATAATAGAACTACCAACCCTTGGTATGAATATGATCATGAAATTGCTAGAAAAGTGATTAGGGATGCTCCTAACAAATATTTAAAACTTAATAAGATAAATATATACAAAAATCTTATTAAAAGGAAGAAAATGTACCATATAAATAGAAAGAAAGAAAAAATATTTCTTCTCTCTAAATCTGATCCTATGAAATTTTGAAGGAGAATTATAATTTGTAAAAGTAAAGAAAATAATTTGATTCCCTTAAAGAACTTGTATTCACACCTTAAAAACCTTTATGAATTTTCTAATGTCATGGACAACATTTCGAATGCCCCTATAGAGGATGATATTATCCCTATAGAGGATGATATATTTTATCTGGAAGACATTAAGTTTGGGGTTAAGTGACTCAGAAACGGGAAAGCTAAGGATATTGAAGACTACTAAGTATAACTTTTTAAAATGGAAGGTCCTAGATCCTCATCCCTCGTCCCTCACAAACATAAGATCTTGAATTTGGAAGTGGAAAAAGTTTTACCTAAGCCTTGGACACAGACTTATTGTGCCCATGTTTAAAAGTGGGGAAAACATTCTCTCTATTTATATTAAAAATATTATATCATCAAAATTTAAGGAGATAACGTGATCGAGGTCAATTTCGAAAATAAAAATATCTCTCTATTTTGACTAATGTTAAGAAGAAAATAAAACCCCTCGTTGGGGTGATAGCAAGCTTAAATGACCAAGGATGGATACTCCACACCCGAGGCATGTGGTGGCGGATGACCTATTCCTTCATCCATCTAGAAACTAGTTGAGGTTTTAATGAATCGGAAATGGGGATATTTTCATTGCATATCACCACCCGATTAATTGATGATATTAATTAAGTTATTTATTACCTCTAGCACATTTAATAAATTATTTAATTATTATTTACTATATTACTCTTTTATAATTCCTTATTATTAATGTTTTTAACTATTAATTTTATATATATATATATATATATATATAATGAACCTACTTTTATTTAATAAATTATCTATTAATTTGTCAATCTTATTTCTTTCTTTTATTTATTTATTAGCACCTTCTCTCTTATCCTTTCTCTTGGAGCAAAAATTACTATTGTGGGCAAATCTCCATAAACTTATTTCACAAATTCAAATCACCACAAAAATTTGCAATTCTTGGAGGGGACTCTGGGGACTCTTTCTTTTATTTATTATTAGCACCTCCTCTCTTATCCTTTCTCTCATCAATATTTCCCTAATGATTGGTCCTAGTATGCATTCGACCTTGAGCAAAAATTATTATTGTAGCAAAATCTCCATAAACTTATTCCTCAAATTCAAATCACTACAGAAATTTGCAAACAAGAATTGTTGCCTTACACGGTGGGGACTTGGGAATGAGATTGGTCTACTAGAAAATCAAGATTGAGAGAAAGATGACAGATTTATCTTTGATACCTATAATAATTAATTAATTAATTTGGTAATTAATTATTTAGTTAGGGAATTAATTAATTAAATTATTAATTACTTAATTCTATTTTATTTTTTTACTAATATATATTTAATTATTAATTTACTATATTAATTTAACTAATTAACTATATTAATTAATTTACATTATTAATTAAATAATTAATTAGTTGATCTGGTTATTAATAATATTAACTAATTTAATAATTAATTAATGATATTTATAATAAATTAATTATATTAATTAATCAATTTGGTAATTAATTATTTTATGAGTGAAATTAATTAATAATATTAATGATACTAATTAAATTATTAATTACGTATAACACATTTAATAAATTATTTAATTTTTACTTAATTATTATTAATGTTTTTAATCATTAATTTTTAAAATATATTATAAATCTACTTTTATTTAATAAATTATTTGTTAATTTTTTTTAGTATTAGCCCTTCCTCTCTTATCCTATAGGATATCTTTGGCCTCCTTCCCGATGATGGGTCCGTCACCACACAAATTTGCAAACAAGAATTGCTGGTATTCTTGGAATGAGATCCGTATATTCGAAAAATTAAGAATCAAAATTGAGAGAAGATGATAGATTTATCTTTAATATCTATAATGAATTAGTTATATAAATTAATTAATTTGGTGATTAATGATTTAGTTAAAGGAAATAATTTATTTATTTATTAATTACCTTTATTATATTTAATAATTCTATATTTTTTATTTTTTATTTTACTACTTTATATTTACTTATTATTGTATTATTATTAATTTATTGAGTTGTCTTTAGTGTGTTTTTTGGAGTTTTCTATGTCAAATGTCGTGGAAAATTTTAAGTTAAAATTTTGATTTTTGTTATTTACATTAGTTTTTTTATTGTATTTATGAATTCAGCATTTTCAAAAATCTCTAGATTATGCACCGGGATTATCTATAAAACTTGATTTCAATAAATTTGTGTCCGATTTTAGAGAAATTAGACAAAAAAAAAATCAACCAAAAAAACTTCCAAAAAATCCCAATTTACTATATTAATTTTAAAAATTAACTAATTAATATACATTATTTATTAACTATTTAATTAATAATATTAATTAATTAAATTGGTTATTAATAATATTAATTAATTAATTAATTAATGATTCCTATAATAAATTAATTATATCAATTAAGCAATTTCGTAATTAATTATTTAATTCGTGGAATTAATTAATTAATGATACTAATTAAGTTATTAATGGCCAATAACACATTTAACAAATTACTTATTTTTTATTTACTATATTATTCCTTTATACTTAATTATTATTAATATTTTTAATTATTATTTTTTAGAACATATATTATCAATATACTTTTATTTAATAAATTTGTTTTGTTATATTTTTGTTTCTTTTTGTTTTTTGTTTATTTATTTATTAGCATCTTCTCTTTTATCTTTTCTCTAATCAAGATTTCTCTTGATAATGGGTTTTGGTCTCAACATGAAATTCAAATCACCACAAAATTTGCAAAAAGGACTATTGGAATGAGATCAGTCTACACTAAAATCTAAGAATCAAGATTGAGAGAAAATTGACAAATTTAATTTTGATACCTATAATGAATTAATTATATTAATTAATTGTTTTGATAATTAATTATTTATTTAGATGAATTAATTAATTAATTAAGTTATTAATTACCTCTAATATATTTAATAATTTTGATTTTTTTATTTTTAATTTTACTATTAGTATTCTACTATTATTAATTTACTATATTAATTTAACTAATTAACTATATTAATTAATTAATTTACATTGTCAATTAATTAATTATTTTTGATTAGTTGATTTGGTTATTAATAATATTAATTAATTTATTAGTTAATTAATGATACCTATAATAAATTTATTATATTAATTAATCAATTTGGTAATTAATTATTTAACTAGTAGAATTAATTAATTAAAACATAATATTAATTAATTAATTAATTAATTAATAATAATAATATTAATATTAATGTTTAATTATTATTTTTAAAAATATATATTATGAATCTACTTTTATTTAATAAATTATTGATTAAATTGTGAGCAAAAATGAGTACTGTGGGAAAATCTCCATAAACTTATTCCTCAAATTCCAATCCACACATAAATTTGCAAACAATAATTGTTGTTGAATGAGATCCGTCTACTCTAAAATAAAACTGAGAAACAAGATTGAGAGAAAGATGACAAATTTATCTTATTCCTCAAATTCAAATCACCACATAAATTTGCAAACCAGAATTGTTGTCCTAAACCATAGGAGACTCTTGAAATGAGATCCATGTACTCGAAAAAACTAAGAACCAAGATTGAGAAAAAGATGACACATTTATCTTTAATACATATAATGAATTAATTATATTAATTAATTAGTTTGGTAATTAATTATTTGATTAGATCAATTAATTACTTAATTAATTGATTATCTTTGCCATATCTAATAATTCTAATTTTTTAATTTTAATTTATTGTTTTACTCTTTTATATTTAATTATTATTTTACTGTTATTAATTTACTATATTAATTTAACCAATTAACTGTATTAATTAATGAATTTATATTATTAATTAATTAATTAATTAATAATATTAATTCGTTACTTTTGTTATTAACTATATTAATTAATGTATTATCTAATTAATTAATTAATTAATAATACTTATAATAAATTAATTATATTAATTAATCAATTTGGTAATTAATTATTTAATTAATGAAATTAATTGATAATATTAATTAATTAATGATACTAATTAAGTTATTTATTACCTCTATTACATTTAATAAATTATTTAATTTTTATTTATTATATTACTCTTTTATATTTAATTAATATTAATATTTTTAATTATTAATTTAAAAATATATATATTATGAATTTATTGTTATTTAATAAATTCTTTGTTACTTTGTTGGTTTTTTTTCTTTCCTCTTTTTTTATTTATTAGCACTTTCTCTCTTATCATTTTTCTCTCTTGATGCTTTTAATGATGAGTTATGTTCTAGACTCAAAAAGTCTAAAAAATGAGTACTATAGAAAAATCTCTCAAAACCTATTCATCAAATTCAAATCACCCCAAAAATTTGCACACAAATTTCCTTTGTTGCACTATGAGGAAACCTAGATATCAATACCTCCCCTAGGTTGTTGTTGTTTTCGTCTTGTTTTCTGTTGAATTCCTTGGTCCTCCAGACCAAGCCCCCTCATGCTCCTTTGTTCGCAATTGTTGCCAGTAGTCTGATTTTGTGCTCATCTGCTTTTCCAAGAGCACTCCAGCTGTTAGACATATTTCAGTGTTGTGTCCTTGTCAATATAAACTCATGACTCGATTTTGGACACCCAGTGTATTTTTTTTATTTTTTTTGGGACAAAAGCTTTATATTTCTACTTATGGTGGGGTTTTCCTAGTTGCAGATCATAGCCAAACTCTCTATGATTTAATATGTTTTTTAATTAGTTTAATGTGTTTGTAGTTTTTAAAAAAAAAAGTTAAGAAAAAAATAAATATTGTTAAAATAAGAATAAATTTTCATGAGCTGCATACTAACGGTAGCAGCATGGGATGAAAGAGTTTTTAATCGTTGTTACAGTAGCAGCATGGAATGATATAGTTTTTGATCGTTGTTACAGTTAGAAGATTAAATATTAAAGAGTTGGCACACAACTAGATTGATTCAAGAGATTGGACAAATTATCCAGGAAATTGGTTATATGATCCCCTTGCATGTCCGCAGAGGAGGGAATGAGGCTGTGGATTACTTAACCAACTGGGGTTTCAAGAATGAAGGCAGATAGATGGACATAAATCAACATCATCTGGAATGGAATGTGGAGCTACATTCGTTACAGATTATCCTAGAAAGAGATAAAGACGTGGCCAATAACCCTCGATCAGGGTGCCACGATGGAACGAATGACAAGAGGCTGGTGCAACGCAGGGCCGTGCACCTGACCATCCATCAAATTAATAAATGAGTCGTAGTAGGTAAGGTGCTCAGCATGCTTCAAGGTAATGGCAGTTAAGGAAACAACAGCTGGCCAACATTGCATGCAAAAAAGAATTGGGGAACCACGCCGAGAGTGGAGTAGGATAACAAGGCATAGAAGGAAAGCATACAATCGCTAGTTTGAATAATTTCTAGATGGAGTGGAGGAAGAAGTGGAGCAATGCAGTCGTCCTGCTAAGTCGTATGTAATGGCCCTCGTTACCTTCTCTTATCAATTCTCTACCAAAATCTTTGAAGATGCACGTCAGGGTAATATTGAATGTAAACTAGTTTGTTTTTTTACTGGGTTAATCTGTTAGTCGAGTCATCTCCTTACTTCTTCTGGTTTAAACGGCAATGAAGGGTTGAGAATTCTGCATGATAAGGAAATTGAGCCTTGTTTTCGCAGCCCCTCCATAGGAAACTACCCTCTATTCTGTGTTAATTCCAAATTTCAAATTCTAATTGTTTTCCATCTTTGCAACAGTTTAAATTTGGCAATGCAGTCAATTTGTATGGTATCAGTATGGGAAACTCTCTGTTTTTCTTGAAATGCAACTTAGTAATCCTCTGCAATAGTTTTAAGAAGGGTTTTGTGGAAATTCTCTGTGGTAAGTTGGTAGGTTTGAATATCATTTTCCTCTGTTTAAATTGTATAAGAACACATGTCAAGGGATCTAAAACTAGAGGCACCATCACTGTCAAGCATAAATTGAACTTCTCCTCTCACTGTCAAAATAGGTCCATCTATAATATGGGATGTTGCTATCGAGTCATTCTCTGTTTCTAGTTTTGTGGTAGTCATAATTGGTGTTTAATAACAGGTTTTTTCTATAATGGAAAACTACATTTTCTTATCTGCAAAAAGGTCTCTGTCAAAGACTCTGTAACCGTCACTCTCACCAAACATCATTCTGGTAGCCTGGAAAAGAATGAGTCTTCACCTGACATTATTGGAGTAAAGGACTCCACCATTGATTTCCATAACTATTGTATTAATTTTATTCTGCCATATACATGACTATATTACATTCTTACAGGGATATCACTTTGTCAAGTTATCATGGCAAGAGGTCAACCTGGGAAACGTAAAGGAGTAGGTAGAGGCAAGTAGAAAAAAACAATCCAGTATGAGGGCCCAAGTAAGCGTGGGGGGAAAACCCATAAAGAAGTTCTAGAAAATATTGTTGATCTCTACGAAGCTAGCAACTCAGCTCAAATCCAAAATACCATTCAGGGATGGGAAAGGGAAAGTTTCTATGATGAAGAAGATGTCAAACAACATGAGGCCACCTTAGATTTTCTTTGTGAACCAGTGAGCACTAGAGGAAGGGTATCATTGTTCCATCAATCTGTAAACACCTACTGGAAGCTCAAATGTGTCTTGGCAAAGGCCATGGCAGGTATGCAGGAAAATGGAGGTAATCAATCAGTGATGTCGGAATTTTAGCAGCTTAAGAAGGATATTCGAGAAATTGTGAGGTCTCAAAACCTCACTGCAGCAAGGATTGGGAGGATAGAACATCAACTCCAAGGGATGCAGCAAGTCTAGATGTCGGGATCCACTGCAAAGGACCCGGCTCCAATATATTCTTCTAATCGGTGAAGTTTAATTTTTCTAGCTTTACATGATTTTTGCAGAAAGCTTTAATAGTTGTTATTTAAATTGTAGTTATTATGGACATATTAAAGTAGTTATAGCGGCAAGTAGAAGGATAAAACAACATCAATACTAGTTGGAATTTAATTCCCTCAGGTGGCCAACAGACCTGGTTTCCTTCGGGTAGGTTGAGGCTATTTCAAGCATAACTAATTGTATAGCAACTTGCTTTTTGATAAATAGAAAATAGAAAGGCTCTTCCAAATTCACAAAAAAAAGATGAAAATACATTTCCGTGAGATTTTCCTTCTTATACTCTTATCAATTTATTTTTTAAAATATTTTAAACACTACCAACTTTCTTAATAGTTTAAGTTAGCAAAATTACACTACTCTTAGAAAGGTTTCAATTAACATTTTTGAAAAAAAAAAAACAAAAAATTCCTAATAAGTTCTTACTTTTTTAAAGTCCAATAAATGATATAATTTTGATGAAAATTAATCATTATCTCATATATATATATATATATATATATATATATATATATATATATATATATATATATATATATATATAATTAAAATTAAAATATTATTAATAAATTTAAATTTAATATATATATATATAATTTTTAAAGGTTAAGGTTAAAATACTTATAATTTTTTTTTTTATTAAATTTATTAATAATATTTTAATTTTAATTTTATATATATATATATATATATATATATATTAAATTTCTAAAATAATTATATTGGAGAAGTAGGCCATCTATTTAAAAATTAAATAAGTTAAGATAAAATGTCTTACCTACATATTTATGTAACTGTGATAATACTTTTATATAATTAAAGATTATGTTTATTTATTTTTTAAATGAGTATTGAAAAATATTGTTGTATTTTGGTTGGTTTTTTTTTCAAATTAAAATATCATATTTTATTCAAATTAAAACCAGTAATAAAATTAAATTTTGTAAATGTTGAGAGTATTTAGAGAGATAAGCCACACCACTTATGAGAAAACAAAAATACGAGACACATTTACATGAATGTATTGAATTTAATTATGATAAAAATTACTTCTTCTTCTTTTAAAACCTTTTTCCAACCTTGAGATTAGGGTAAATTGGGGTCAATTAGTGCCATTGCAAATTCATGTTCATCTGTTTCCAAATAAGATTTTTTAATCTGAGTTTGAACTCTGAGATGTATAATTAGTACTATTGACAATTCATTTCCAACTATTTCCAAAAAGGCTTTTTTGTGAGTTTAAAGTCTCAAATATATGAATTCTCTTTATACCTCACACATTTTTCTCTTTATACCCCCACACATTTTTCGTTGTGTGCTTCCGCTTTCTACTAATTTGGTACTGGGATCTCAACAAATTCGGCACTGTTATAAAAATTGGGTGCAATTCTATGTTGAGCCTCCACAACCCTATCTGCATGGTTACCATGTTGGACATGTGCATCCAGGTCAACTTAGATTGGATGATTCTCCATGGTTTATTCTGTTGAGATTCAACAAGATGATGAGCTTAATGAAAAGAGTCGCCCTCACTAAGTGGGCCCGCAGGCTATTTTTGGCGCAAAGTCTATTTTTAGACTATGTCTATTTTTAGACATGTCAATCATATTCTATGAGTTGCAGGATGCTATTTGTGGATGGTTGGTCAAGTTGGAAAAATAGATGGACTTCTATTTTTAGACATATTGGGAGGAATCTATTTTTAGATTGCCAGTCTAAAAATAGATATGTCGAATATTATTAGCTCTTAATAATATTTGGACTCTAAACATTACCTTATTCTCTTGGAGCACTTCAGTTAAGTGCACAGATGTGGCACAGCAGCTAACAGAAGGAATTACGCTATTCCTGAGGGTTTAATGGAGCTAATGCATGAGGAATTTAGTCAGAACTCATGTGACAGAGTTTGGTGGAGTTATAGAAGTAGTTGGTGGAGTTTTATTCAGTTTAACTCAGTTAGACTCAGTTGAGCTAGTTGTATCTAGTCTAACCGATCGATACACTAGTGAGAGTGGTGTGAATTAATTAGTTAATTAATTCACTAAATAATAACTCATTAATCAACTGAAGAATACATCAGTTAACTACAGTGCATGGCAGTTTCAGTGGAGACCAGTGGAGAGGTAGGTGAAAGAGCGAGTGTGACTATCGGTTGTGACTATAGTGATGCATTAATTGCATCCAACACTCAGTGGAGATGCCAATGATGATTGCGCAGTGCAAGCCAGGTGGATTCGAGTTCATTCAGATCCATTCTTCAGCAGGGATTGCGCAGTAGAGGCAGGCTAGCAGGTGGCAGAGATCAGTGCATGGATTTGCTAGATCGGACCTGATTAGTGTGTAGTGATTGTATTGTACTGAGAGCTTGACATGTTCAGCTTTGTATGAGGATTGTTACATGATATCTATGACATATATTATATACAGATAGTTGGGGTTTTTAGCTTCAGGCTTTCCCGTTAAATCACTGTGTTAAATTGTGCGAATTTTATGGTTTCATGTGTGCATTGCAATTGATTTAATTTCCGCATGTGATGATCAATGGTGGAATAGATTTTGTATTATGCATGAAGTTAAAATAGTGTGCGATCAGGAGAATATTAGATATATAACGCATTAGTTATATAATTTCTACATAGTATCAAAGCGATATTGATCGAGAGTAGATTACAATTATTGGAAACGATTGAGTTTTTGTCTTTAGTGCTGGGTCGAATTCTTTGCGATGTTTTCTTGGTGTCGAAGTTGAGAATTCATTGAAATGTCTTTCAACGTATTGTGATTGGAGTATTCCCTTGAGGGCAGCTCAAATTATATTTCATGGAAGGATAGGATGGAGGCGGTGCTGGATGATAATGGGTTGAAGGAGTTCATAGATGCAGAAATTCCAAAACCTGCTTCTAGCGATGCGGCCGCACTTGGCGCATGGGAAAAGAAGACAGCAAAATGTCGAAGGATTCTATTGGAAGGTGTGAAGGATCACATAGTGTCCAACCTTCATGGTAAAGCTTCTCCATTCTTGATGTGGAAAGCTTTGACAGATTTATTTCAAAGCAAGAGCGACCAGAGGAAGTTGGCGCTCAAGGATAAACTCAGAAACATAAAAATGGAGAAAGGCGACAGTATGCCCAAGTACCTCACAAAGTTTGTCCAATGCAGGGATGAGCTGGGAAGTGTGGGGGTTACTGTTGATGACGAGGACTTGGTGAGCTTGGCTCTCCTTGGGCTTCCGAAGAGTTGGCATTCCTATCAGGACTCTGTCAATGGTCGGGAGAAATTGCCAAGATGGGAGTGACTTTGGTTGGATCTTGTGCGGGGAGGAATGGGTGGGGTACCCGGGGATGGATCCTCATCAAAGAATGAAGATGAAGAACATTGCGCTTTGGCTGCCAAAGAAAAGAAGGGGAAGAGCAAGAAATCTTCTCAATTCGGTGCGAAAGGCAAGAAGTAGGACATGTCCAAGGTGAAGTGCTTTCATTGTCACCAACACGGACATTACGCCACTAGTTGTCCACAGAAGAAGAAAAATAAGCAGGCTACTGGATCTACAGTTGGAGAGGCCTTAGCCTCGCAGTTTGAGTTGGATTTTTCACTTATCGCATGCTTGGTATCATGTGTGAAGGGTTCAGTGTGGTTTCTTGACAATGGTGCATCTTTTCACATGACAGAAGATCGAGATTTTTTTACTGATCTGGATGAGAAAGATCTTGGAGTGCACATCGAGATGGGAAATGATGGTAGATACATTGCAACCAGTATCGGTACCATTTCCTTTGAGAGGGATTCTAGTAAACCCTTTGTATTGAAGGAAGTGATGCATGTTCCAGGATTGAAGAAGAATCTTATCTTTGTGGCGATGTTAGAAGACAAGGGATATGATGTTGTCTTTAGCGAGGGGGAAAATCTTTCACCGCACGATGCAACTCGTAGTGAAACTCGGAGGATAGGGGTTCGAGTTAAGAACCTTTATCAATTGCAGGTAGATGGCTGTGTAGAAATGGCAGGCAAAGCAGAAGGAGTGGTGAGCCGGGATGAGGGCGAATTGTGGCATAGGAGATTGGGCCATCTTCACCATGGCGCATTGAAAATTTTGTAGCAAATTTCTACCGGGCTTCCCAAGGGTACACTTGCGCAGTCAGATCAGTGCAAGGGATGTACTTTGGGAAAATTTGTGAAGACCACTTTTCATGATAAGGATAGTCGCACCACGAAGATCCTTGAGAGAATTCACACAGACGTGTGTGGACCTTTCTCAGTAGCTTCGACATCAAAGCATAAGTATTATGTGATATTTTTTGATGAATTTTCTCGTAAGTGTTGGTTCTTCTTCATGCAAAAGAAGAGAGAGACATACTCAAAGTTCAGTGAGTTCAAGGCGTTAGTTGAGAAAGAGTCAGGGAAGCAGGTGAAAGCTCTAAGGAGCAATAATGGTGGTGAATACATATCTAGCGAATTCAAATACTTTTGCAGCACCTCATAACCCATAGCAGAATGGGGTCATGGAGAGAAAGAACAGAACAATCGTGGGTGCTGCACGGGCGATTGTTAGTATGAATCTTTGGTCATAAAAGATCACTTTAGCTACGCATAACAAATAACCCTAACATCAATTATGGCTGCAAAACATCTTTAAATCTGCAATTAGATGATCCAAATAATGTTGCGCAAATCCATATCTAAGCATGAAAGACATTAGCGAGAGTAAGTAAAATATGGCTCCATGCATCCAATAGACAAGACAAGAACATTGTATTTGAAAGAATTTTTGTATTATATAAAAGGGGGCACCTGAGAGGAAAACAAGAAAGGTGTTTTCTGGTTCTCCTCAATGAGATGGGTTCTTGAAAGTCCTCAACGTTTCAGATCTAAAATTCCTCTCTCTTATTGTGGTGGAAAACCCAAACAAACATAGAACTCAATGGGAGCTCACAAGGCAAAAATGGAAAAATGGTGACCAAGAGTAGATCCAAAGTGATCTAATGCAATGGAGGTGACTAATGAATGGGGGAAACTCTTCTATTTATAACAAAATATTGGGGTGTTCTAGAACTCGGTGCATGAATAAAATATTATTAATCAAATTCTAGAATCACCCTTTAGGAATATTTTATTATATTTGTTGGAGGGAAAAGGATTTTTGACTTGGGTCAATTCCTTTATTTATAAATAACAAATAAATAAATGATTTATTTATTATTTTAGGGAAATGATGAGGATATAATTAAATAAATAATGGTTTATTTAATCATTTATATGTGATTTAGTCAAATTTAATTAAGAATATTATTTAAATAATGATTTAAATAACTTATTCTTAGGAAATAATTAAATAAATAAGGATTTATTTAATTAATTTCCTTGTTTTGGGTTAAATATGACTGGGAAATATAAAGGAATAAGTTATTTCACGTGGTGAAAGCAACTTTACTTAGGGTAAAATTGGTCTTACATGGTGTACTTGGGTTCATCTAATGATAATAGGTTAGATGACCAAAAAAATGGTGTAACAGATTTCCCCCCAACGTACGAGTGTTAGGAGAAAATCGTATGACCAAAGTACGTTGTAAGAGCTCAATCACTAGAAAATAAGAGGGACATGAGAGAGAGGAATGTAAGGTAGACTAAAGTGCTAAAGGACTAGACCCTGAGGAGGCGAGACTTACAGGTGAAACAAGTCTCTAGTTTATGAAGTGGTACCTGTGCTAAAGGCGGCGGGGGAGGCATACCTATGCCCACCAAGACAATAGTACAAACAATAAGGCGCCCAGAAAACCATGGAACACAAAACATGGGCTGGCCTAAACATGAGCCAGATAAATAGAATGATGAATCCCACATACATGCCATGCCTGGAATAATTGTCAGGACTTATACAAGAATATTTTAGTACATGAGATACAAATACACCCAAATGCCCCCTACACACGGGGAAGGGCTCGCAAAATCTGACTGATACATGCAAATCGAATAGGCGCTGCAAGCGGCTGAGGCCGATATCATCAAATAAGAGGAGCTGCATCAAGGGCTGAAATGAAGAAGTCATCCGGGCATGTGGGGGGCTACCTGCAGGGCCACCCCCTCATGAGGGTTGAGACATCTCACACACACCCGGGAATCACCAATAGCTATTGCTACATCACTGGACCATCAAGTGTATAGATCACGATCATGCTGAAAAGAGTTTGAACCAAGGTACACTGCCCCCTTAGACCTGGCTTCTAGAGTAAATGAGTTGATGTCGACAGAAGTAGGTCTGCCATAGGTGGGGAAATAAGGGAACCCCAACGAAGGCACGAGAGAAAATAGTAGAGTGACTCACAGACAAATACTAATGATGATGATGAAATGGGTGATATGAAGTAGCAGGTGGACGACTTCCCTTGTTAGAGCATAAGGGGCATGGATGGCTTGGTAGCAACTAACACAATGTCAAGGAGGATAGGTGACAATGGTACTGAAGGCCATAATGTGCGACACGAGAGAGGGACCAAACGATGAAGGATGGAGGGCTATAGCGGGATACAAAGGGACTCGAGATAGACTCCATGACGGATGAGGACTCAACTCAAATGCTCTAAACAAGGGCGACTCGATGGTGCTGCCACACAGTAAAGGTCCAATGGGGAACCATAAAAGCATGAGTATGATGGGGTAGCTCATGACAAAAATCAACACGAACAAATACAAGTAAGGAGGCAAAGTGGTGCCCCAAGTACAAGTGTTGTAAGTGAAGAAATTCGATTTTGAGAAGAGGTGAAGAGACCCTTCATGGACAAAATGTGTCCTGGTGAAGTATCAAAACATGGAAAACTAACAGATACCCATTTGAGTGCTCGGTGAGAGCTTTCCAACGGTGCAGACAGTTTGTCAAACAGGGCTACAGTTTGGTCGCAGCGGGAGAAAGAAAGAACAGGGGTTTTTCTTCTAATAAGGCATTTTCCCTCCAAAATCATTCATTTGCTTGTGTAGCTGTGGTGAATGTGGAGAGGAGAGAAGGCCCTAAATCTTGCGGCAATCATAGTGGACAAACCGACTGTTGGAATCGTGATCCGTCAGTTGCAGGTAAGAGGCCTAATCCTACTCTTTGTTTTTGGTGGATTCAAAGTTCAAATTAGGGTTTTAAATCTCAGTAACTGCCCCTACTTCATCATTATGGTCGGGTCGCACTTTTTGGGGCAAAAACTGTGACCTGGGACGCAGGTTTTGTCCTGAAAAGTGCGACCTGGCCCAGGATTTTCCCAAAAAGTGCGACCTGTTAGATGTGGGTGGTTTCAGTGCTATTATGGGCTGAGATTCAGTGTTAGTGTAAGTAAATGTAGTTTTGTTTATCCGTAGATTGACAAAGATGATGGTTTTGTGCAGATATGGCAGATATACGGATCAATTGGAGAGAGAGAGACCTAGGTACATTACGGACGGAGATCCAAGCGGATCAGGGTGTCCGTCGTGCATTGGCTAGGTATGGGCTTCTAAAGTTTTTGGAGAACCCTTTGATGAGGGCTGGGGATCCCTTGTTGGCCCGGATTATTAGTTATTGGGATCCAGATCATGAGGCGTTTATAGTGCAAGGGCACAGGATCGAGTTGACGGTCCAGGATTTGTATTTCTTGATTGGTCTCCCACCATTAGGGATGGTGGGAAATACGTAGCCAGTGTTACCATGGGGGCGTAACATTATGGAGTTTTTTGAGTGACATTGTCGACCAGGTGTTCGAGTCAAAAGGACTCGGATATCATTGGGGATCTAGAGAGGTTGGAGACCCGGGCAGTGGCCGCAGCAGTGTTGCGGATCTTGGGCAGCCAGGCATTCCATCACATCACTGGAGGGCAGATGATGATTGTAGAGAGTGTGCTAAGTGGGACCTACTATGGGTGGGCCCGGATGATGTTGGTATTGGTGAAACGACAGTTGTCGATATGTAAGTGGCAAGTGAATCATGATTGTGCCTATGGGATGGTATTGTGCTCTTTCTTCTTTGAGAAGATCCCGACCTTACGACCTCGTCTATAGTTACCGGATGGTGGGCCGAGAGAGCCACAGATGCGTCAGTGGGGACGACTACTGTGTAGAGGAGGTGGAGGGGCGATCGGACGAGTGTTTCGACCAGAGTTTTTTGCCCATTGGGATCAGATGCCTTTGTACATAGACGACTATCCCTATAGTGGGATGAGTTATTGGGGCGATCCGGACTTGCCGCTTCCGCCTGGTCGAGTATGGGGGCCCGATGGTAAGGGACAAGCAACTCATCTGTGATGTGCATTGTAGATTTTATGACTAGTATTCATGGTACTAATCCGTATACTTTTTTGGAATGCAGATATAGCTCCGGTAAAACCAGCCGGATATATGGGACGACCTGCAGCAGCAGGAGCTAAAGGTGCAAGTGGATCAAGGACGGCACAGAACGAGGATATGGCCACTCTATTGGAGGACATCCATTGTAGATGTGAGGGGTTGTTGACCGATGTGTCGGAGCGTGGTTGGCAGGATTTAGACGACCAGTACATAGAGTTATGTATTGGGCTACCCTCGGAATGGCAAGGTATCATGCGACGCATGGTGATGGCCGGTCAGACTGTGCGTGATCTACGAGCTGTGGGAGTAGAGCCGCTGGCTCGGGATCCTCCAGAGAGTAATTATATGTAGGGCAGGTGGTGCCCCCCAGTGTCTATGTAGGGGCAAGTGGTGCCCCCCGTTTTTTGTAGTTTTGTTTTTGTAACATGCTATGGGCATGTCATATGTTTCAGGGTAGGTGGACTCTAAAAACACATGTGATATGATATATATGATTTTTATGCAGTTTTTTGATGGTGTTAAATGTTATTGCCTTGTGTGTGATAAATGCCAGTCTAGAACATGATTTGCGATTTGATCTACGTAGTGATTTTGACTTCGAGGTATATGGTTGAAATAAATAACTCTAAATTCACGTATTAAAAGTTTCACTCATAAATATTGTCTAAACAGGATAGGGTTATGCACACGGTAGAAACCATTAAGTTGTAATATAAGAAGCAGGGAATCTAAATGAACATGCAGATGGAGGATGTGATGAGAGAGGGCATCAGCTAGGAGCCCACGTACTGCATCATATTCAGCCTAATTATTGGTGGCATTACCAATGCAGACTCCATTCGAAAGAATGAGGGTATGCAAAGGGGTAAAGATGGCCCATGCAGCTGAAGAGAGATTCCGGGAATAGCGACTTGCCCCATCGGCATATCCAATATAATTAGTGGAGGAGAGATCCAACGGAATACTGTCACAAGACAAAAAATGGGAGGAAGGGGAAGAATGAGGGAAACGTGAGTAAAGAGTAGACATCCAATGACAACTATGGGGGGAAGTAGTCGGGTTAGAAAGTCTAGGACTCATAGATCGACTAGAGGGAGATGAATGAGAGCGATGGGAGGAAGAGCGGGAACTCATGCTGCAAACAACATCATAGATACGGATGGTATGATCGTGATTATGGGAGGAGATGGAAAGGTCAAGGAAACCACATGACACTGCAAAGCTACCTAAATCATGAGTATGGGAAGAGAGGCGCAGATACGGGTCATCACAAGGAATGACAAAAGAACAGGTAAAAATATGGTCAAATCATGAAGAGCCCGAGAATGTGGCTGAATGAGAATCAAGAAAAATAGATGGAGTGGATTCAGAGGGAATGTACTCCGAGGGTCGTGCGGATGATAATAGGTATAGGAGGGGGGCAGCAGGTTCTGACATCTCAACATCAGGGGGAGGAATGTCAATGGTAGCAGGGGGATCCTCGAGTAGTCCTGACGCATATTGAGCAAGGATGGGAGAGGCGGATTGATTTTGTTCAACTTCGTACTCGCGAATGACCTATAAGGAGGCTCGGTAATGCGTGAGGTGAGGGAAATGGTGAGAATAATGGCCATGGACACCACACAAAGCACAAGGTTTTTTGGTGCGAAGAGTTTTGGGGTTCTTGGCTACGGAGGAGGAAGAAACATAGGTTTTAGGGACCATAGATTTAGGGAACGCAACTTTAACCATGGGTTGGATACGGGGTAACTCAGGACAAGTATGGGTGGGATGATCGATACCATCACACAAGGCACAAGGCTTGGCGGGTGGGGGAGGGGTAGGGTCAGGTGCGGTGGCCTTGTCTTTGGACGCCCCCTTTCGAGTTTTTCTTTTCTTGCCTGTAGCTGTCGCAGCATGAGGAGGGTCCTGCGGAGAGGCTAGGGGCACTGTAGCAGTGGAAGGAGCGAAGGGAATCGGTTGCACAGGTGTCACAGCAATGTACGGTTTGGGGTGGCCCGATGGGGTCTCGGCTGGAGGAGTAAGATACATACTGGTATTCCCAAGGTTAAATTAGGGATGGAAAGGGTGGCCATGACGGGAACCGAATAGACGTCGGGGGGGACCAAGGAAAGGTATCTAATTGCCAGGGTAATGACCAGGAGGGAGGGCTCCCATATGGTGGAGACCTGACGGAACCGACTTAGGAGGGTAGGGAGGTTCCTAAGTGTGAGGTGGATGGGAAGGTCCAGGCGAAAAACGTTCGGTCGACTGAAGCAAAGGGCTAGGAGCAGGTTGTGGTGGGCGAGATTGAGGTTGCTGACTAGCCGAAGGAGGCTGTGGAAGGCCAGCCTGAGACAATTGCATCATGCAAACATTCGCTAAGCTGGGGTCAGAGACAGGAGGAGGAGGAGGACCAGGAAAAGTTCCAAGCAAGGAGGAGTCTTTGTAGACGCCAGGGGAAACACAGGTCAAAGGATCAACAGTTGGCTTATTGGTGATAGTAGAGATGGTGGACTCAGGGGAGGTCTGAGATTTTGGTTCATGGTAAGTCAACTGGTCAATCGTGACAATCTTTCCATTATGAGGGAAAAACATCTTACCATGGACGGCGGATGGGACGGCAGACATGGCATAGGTGTAACTACACCCCAAAAGAATGTTGTAGTCAAGAGGGGCATCGATAACTTCCACGTCGACACAAACAGTTTTACGCAAGGGTGATAGGACAGTTACGGAAGAGGCCGATGGGCTGGGAGGCATAGCCATCCCACGCACGAAGGGTGATTGTGGAAGGGGCCAGCTCAGGAGATCCAATTTGTTTCCAAACCAAAGCCGACATCACTCAGGTAGATTCCCCCTCATCAATAATACACCGAGCGACGTTGGCATTTCGGATTTTGACTGGGATTTGGAAAGCAACAGAAAGAGGAAGAGGGGGATGGTCTGACTGACGGGCGTCGAAAACAATCAATTGGTCATCAGCAGGATTTACAGCACCCACGGCAGATAGTAGAGCCTTCTTTTGAGAAGGACACGACTGGAGGAGTTGCAGCGTGGAAATGGCAGCAAGAGATTGTGCTAGATCATCTACTATACTGTACGAATGGGCAGCCCGACCAGAGGCAGCATTTCGGCGTAATGGGCCCTTATGAGTCTTGGTATAAACCTCAGCTTCGGGTGGAGGGATTTGCAAGGGACCATTGGGTGTCGATAGAGGCTCTGTAGGACCTGAAGATGGGGACTCGGAGACAGATGGAACGGGAGGCATGGAATACTGACGGGACCGAGTTTGAAGGTTGAGGTCAACAGTGAGCGGTTGGTCAGAGGCCATCATGAGAATCTGGTAATCGGAGGAACCAGAAGGGGAAGGTTGAGGGGTTACCGAGGCATGAGGTGTTTGAGTGGCCATGAATCCTTGTTGAGGGAAAGGATCGGTAAACATAGTGGGTTGAGAAGTAGTTGGATTGGGGGGGACAGTAGGGGAGGAGCGTTGTCCCCGCATGGTGGCCTGAGACTCCCACATATGCCACATTTGTGGTAATAAGAAACAATCGTGAGTGGAATGACCATAAACACCACAACACGAACAGGGCTTATTGGTGCGAAGAGGCCTATCCAGCTTGGGCTGAGAGCCCTGTGGCTGGTTAGCAGTGTTAGGGTCAATACTGGAAGGATTGGATCCACGATTACCAGCGGCGGATGGATTGCCTCTCCTCCGCCGTTGAGAAGGAAGAGGAGTAGTTGCGCCTTGCTGCGCAAATACTTGCCCTGGAGGGGGTAGTAAGTGCGGGTGTAGGGATGGAGAAGGAAAGGGAGTGGGAGTTCCAAATGCTGGAGGAGCTGGGACACCAGGCTATGGGTAAGGATAAGGGTGAGGATGGGAAAAATTGAGGTAAGCAGGAGTGTGGGAAAAAGGAGGAGGCATGCCATATCCTGGATACATGTTACCTGGAGGGGAAAAGGTGTTGGAGGTGCTAGCCCCTCCTGGAGGGAAACCATAGGCCATAAGAGGTGGAGCAGAGGTATGTGACAGAGCTCCAACGATACCGTCGGCAGAATGAGATGCCCTTAAGGCATTAGGGCCACCGGGCTTGGGGAGGTCAGGAAGGACGGTATAAACATAACCAGATTGAGCATAAATAAGGTCATAGTTCAAGGCTATTTGAAGGGCTGCTTCTTCAGTTTGGGGAAAATGGGATGCGAAATCTTTGCCGATGGGAGGTAAGAGAGAGCGAAGGAACCAGTCCATATAAACTCGATCTTCAAAGGGGGGAGCGCGACATGGGCTTCGTCTTCTTCGCCATTCCTGGACATGAGTGGAAAGGCAGGTCGAAGAGGATTAATGAAAAGAATTCAAGAGTTTAGTACCAGTGTCGTATCGGAGAGGGAGCTGGAAATAAGATAAAAAGGCTTGGGCAATGGTCGCAAACGTGGTATGGGAAGAGGTGGCTTGATCGACATACCATTTGGAAGCTTCGCCGGTAAGCATGCGTTGGAACAATCGAAGATGGATGGAGTCATCGGTGATGGAATTGGAGGAACACCACATGTGGAAAGATCGGATATGGTTGGAGGGATCTTCACTAGCAAGGCCTTCGAATTTGGGAATGTCGGAGGGGAGCTTGGTTGGCATAGCAGGCCAACTGACATCGTGGCGAATAGGATCATTGATCAGCTGATTGAAGTTGGGGAGACTGAGGCTGGCCATATAAGGGAGCAATGGGGCAGTCGAGGTAGGTCCCGTAGTGGTTCCACTGGAAACGGACCCAGCAGTAGAACTGGGGTTAGCGCTAGGTCCATAACTAGACATGGTGAAGGTAACAGGAGGAGAACCAGGAGTAGGGGGAGAACCCGAACAATCAGAGGAAGAGTCGGAGTGCGGACTCGGGGGAGGACTTACTTGATGACAATGGGAAGGAGGAAGTGGACCAACCGGAAACTGAGGGTGAAGGCCAAGAAGTCTCCGAGACAAACGCCTTGGAGGCGCAATGATGACGGGAAGAAGAAAACCGACAGGGGCAGTTAGGGGAAAAATCAAGTGAGGTCAATGTCGAAACAAGGGCAGAGAGGTGCAATGTCAATTGATTTTAAAGTCTTTTCCAGGCGGTGTTAACCAGGCTCTTCTTCACTCAAGGTCAATCTGTGGCGTGCGTTAATTTTAATTGTTTAAACCCAAAAGTTTTTAGAGTAAAAGAAAAAGTGTGTTGCGTAACTAAAAATAAATCTGCAGTAATTAAGAGTGAAAGAACATAAAATTAACATCTAACAATGCATCAATCTAACCCAAGAAGGCGGGTCTCTCAAAACTAGTCTATAAGAGGGAAAAAACTAAGCAAAGCACGCAAAAAAGAGGCCAATAGATCTAAGTTCGGGAGGGACGGGGATCTAAAGAAGAAGGCTGCTGAAAAGAGGTGCAGAGAACAGCAAAGAGGCAGAGGCAAGGTTGCTGCTAAAAAGGAGGAGATCAGATAAAAATAGAAAGGACAAGGAGGCGGCTCTAGAAATGAACCCAAACAAAACTATATGAGGTGATGTGAAAGGGATAGGAGTTGATCTGAAGGGATCTAAAAATGAGGTATCAGATCTGAAAGAAATAAGGTTGAAACTCTAGAAATTCAGACTTCTGAAACAACAAAAACTCTCCCACAAAAAGCGGAGGGTACTAGAGCCCTAAGGGGCAAGATTCCCACTTAATTGAGTGAAACAAATCAGAAACAGGTCTAAACGGGCAGAGACAGAGGCTGGAAAACCCTGACATAAGCTTCAGACAAACCCAGAAAAAGTGATGGAAAATTGCAGAAAAAGTGCAGGTCGCAGTTTCTGACCTGTTTTCAGTCCAAGTCGCAGATTTGGGGCAGAAAAGTGCGACCTCAAGTCCAGGTCGTAGTTTTTGGGCCGATAAGTGCGACCTGCAGATCCAGGTCTCTCGGCGGCAGATTTCAGAAAAAGTTGTCGTCTCAGCTGCAGCTGATGTCTGTCACCTGCGCAATAAGGCCAGAAACACACAGAAGTTAGAAATTTGAATGTTTGAGGGTTTTAGAGGTGAAAAGCACCATAAAAATAGGAAAAACAGAAAATTGAAGAGAAACCCTAGGGTCTGAAACAGCTGGTTATGCAGGAATATATAAAACAACAGCGGTCGCAAAATAAAATCCGTGTGGAGTCGCCCATTGTTAGTATGAATCTTTCGTCGTAAAAGATCACTTTAGCTACACATAACAAATAGCCCTAACATCAATTATGGCTGCAAAACATCTTTAAATCTGCAATTAGATGATCCAAATAATGTTGCGCAAATCCAGATCTAAGCATGAAAGACATTAAGCAGATAAAGTAAAATATGGCTCCATGCATCCAATAGACAAGACAAGAACAGTGTATTTGAAAGAATTTTTATATTATATAAAAAAGGGGCACCTGAGAGGAAAACAAGAAAGGTTTTTTTCGATTCTCCTCAATGGGATGGGTTCTTGAAAGTCCTCAGTGTTTCAGATCTAAAATTCCTCTCTCTTATTGTGGTGGAAAACCCAAAAAAACATGGAACTCAATGGGAGCTCACAAGGCAAAAAATGGAAAAATGGTGACCAAGAGTAGATCCAGAGTGATCTAATGCAATGGAGGTGACTAATGAATGGGGAAAACCCTTCTATTTATAACAAAATATTGGGGTGTTCTAGAACTCGGTGCATGAATAAAATATTATTAATCGAATTCTAGAATCACCCTTTAGGAATGTTTTATTATATTTGTTGGAGGGAAAAGGATTTTTGACTTGGGTCAATTCCTTTATTTATAAATAAAAAATAAATAAATGATTTATTTATTATTTTAGGGAAATGATGGGAATATAATTAAATAAATAATGGTTTATTTAATTATTTATATGTGATTTAGTCAAATTTAACTAAGAATATTATTTAAATAATGATTTAAATAACTTATTCTTAGGAAATAATTAAATAAATAAGGATTTATTTAATCAATTTCCTTGTTTTGGGTTAAATATGACTGGGAAATATAAAGGAATAAGTTATTTCACGTGGTGAAAGCAATTTTACTTAGGGTAAAATTGGTCTTACATGGTGTACTTGGGTTCATCTAATGATAATAGTTTAGATGACCAAAAAAATGGTGTAACAGCAATGTTGCATGATCAGGGCCTTCCCATACACTTGTGGGCTGAAGCATGCAACACTGCGGTTTATGTGAAAAACCGTTGTCCTCATAGAGTACTTGGCATGAGTACACCCGAAGAGGCGTTTTCTGGTAAGAAGCCTGATATTTCTCATTTGAATATTTTTGGCTCACCTGTTTACATTCATTGTGACGAAGGATGCCGGAAGAAGGCTGAGCCGACCGCGAGAGGTTGGGATATTTGTGGGGTACACGAAACACCCACAATTATCATGTGTGTATTTGCTAAGCAGTTGGATGGTAATTTGTGCGACGGGATATCAATTTCATGAGGAGAAAGCCATGAAGTTGTCGCTTGAGAGGAGCTACACTTGCATGCATGTGAGGAGCTACTAGTTCCTAAAGATGAGCCTAGGGATGTGGATCGGCCACAAGAAGAGGAGGTTCATGGAGTGGAAGAAACCACTCATGCGGCGCCAAACATCGGAAGGCGAGAAGCGCACTACGAAGGCTGAGTGGTGAATCTTGATGCAGCGCGAGAATGTGGGAGCACCTACATCATAGCACGGACAGAGAAATTCACACGACCAACGTTCTGGATACATGGCTGCGATGAGCAAGTGTATCGTTATAGAACCATCCTCTTTGTAGAGGAAGGCATGGAGGACCCCGCATGGGTAGATGCCATGGTGGAAGAGTATGATTCGATTATCGGGGGAAATAGTGCATGGGAGATTGTCCCAAGGCCGGAAGGGAAATCAGTGGTAGGTTCGAGATGGATCTACAAAGTGAAGCAAGTATCTGACGGGAGCGTCGAGAAGTACAAGGCAAGATTTTTTTGCCAGGGCTTCTCACAAATCGAGGGGATCGACTATGAAGAAACCTTTGCACCTATCGCAAGGTATTCTTCCATACGGACCATCCTTGCTCTCTCAACACAGATGGGTTGGCACATTCATCATATGAACATATTGGGCAGAATCTATTTTTAGATTTCCAGTCTAAAAATAGATATGTCGAATATTATTAGCTCTTAATAATATTTGGACTCTAAACATTATCTTATTCTCTTGGAGCACTTCAGTTAAGTGCACAAATGTGGCACAGCAGCTGACAAAAGGAATTACGCTATTCCTGAGGGTTTAATGGAGCTAATGCATGAGGACTTCAGTTAGAACTCATGTGACAGAGTTTGGTGGAGTTATAGAAGTAGTTGGTGGAATTGTATTCAGTTTAACTCAATTAGACTCAGTTGAGCTAGTTGCATCTAGTCTAACTGATTGATACACTAGTGAGAGTGGTGTGAATTAATTAGTTAATTATTTCACTAAAGAATAACTCATTAATAAACTGAAGAATACATCAGTTAACTAAAGTGCATGGACAGTTTCAGTGGAGACCAATGGAGAGGTAGGTGAAAGAGAAAGTGTGACTATCAGTTGTGACTATAGTGATGCATTTATTGCATCCAACACTTAGTGGAGATGCCAATGAGGATTGCGCAGTGCAAGCTTGGTGGATTTGAGTTCATTCAGAGCCATTCTTCAGCAGGGATTGCACAGTAGAGGCAGGCTAGCAGGTGGCAGATATCGGTGCATGGATTTGCAAGATCGGGCCTGATTAGTGTGTAGCGATTGTATTGTACTGAGATCTTGATATGATCAGATTTGTATGAGGATTGTTACATGATCTCTATGACATATATTATATACAGATAGTTGGGTTTTTTAGCTTCAGGATTTCCCTTAAACAGTTGTGTTAATGTGTGTGAATTTGTATGGTTTCATGTGTGCATTGCAATTGATTTAATTTCCGCATGTGATGATCAATAGTGGAATAGATTTTGTATTGTGCATGAAGTTAAAATAGTGTGTGATTAGGAGAATCTTGGATATATAACACATAAATTATATAATTTCTACATATTCCGAGAGAGCTCCATGAATTAACCAAAAATATATAAAAGACGAAAAAGATAAAGATCAACTCTGAAAATTTAATAGTCTAAAAATATTAAAGGAATTAGCATTATAATGATTAATATTATGTAATAATATTATGTAATAATATTAACATAATTTATAATTTCAATATAACATTAATACTATTAATATGATATTAATATTAATTCATATTAATAATATTAATGTTTTTTAATATTAATATTATTAATTTTATTATTATTAGTTATATAAACAGTTTTAATTTAAATATATGTGTTATTGATATTATTTTGAAAGATTAATGTTGTATTACAAATATCAATTTTACACTAATAGTATTATTTAAAAATTATTAATATTAATTATAATTAATATAATTAATGTTTTGGAGTTATTAATATTAATAATTTGATTTTATTAATATTAATAATATCATATTATTATTGTTATTGCTATAGTTATATAAAAAAAATTATAAGTTGTTGATACTCGATGTTAAAAAGTGAAGGAAATGATTTAAGGGAGGTGAAGGAAATGATTTAAGGGAGGAGAATTAGTTGTTAGGAGATTGGTACTGTGTGAGAAGGGAAATCCAATTTTTTTTACTTCTATTTTTTTTTCTCTATTGAGATTATTGAGATGTTTTATGATTTCTAGGGCTTCATGAATATTCCTTTTGTAATAATGGTTTTCTTTCGAGATTATTTCCATGTCTTCTAGGCAAACATGGTGACTAATATTTAAGGAATGTTCAGCAAGAGCTCTTCCTCCTTCTATTCCTGATATCTACTCCATGTTCCTTGACCCTGATCTTAAAGGATCTTCCTGTCTCTCCAATGTAACACTTGCCACATGAACATTTAACCTTATATATGCCTTTATGTTGGGAGTGATCCAAGTTGTCCTTGACCAATCTCAATATTTTTTGGATAGTATTCAAGGGTTTAAATGAGTTTAGTATGCATTTTTTATGAGAATCTTGGCTAATTTATCTGAAACACCTTGGATGTAAGGGAGATACACTCTATCACAAGGGGTTTTAGAGCTTGAAGTGGGGGGTTTAGCTGAAGATCTGGATGTACCTTTCATGATAGCTCTGTTAATGTCCTTGTTCATATAGCCAATGTTCAAGAAATTGCATCTCATTTTCAACATGCTCCTTTTCTGATATTTTTATTTCTCTAGTGAAAAGTGTGTTGAGTACTCCCATATTTTGGGTTGGATGGTGATGTGAATCGACATGTAGGTAGCTATCTGTGTGGGCCTTCGTTCTATATAATTTGTGCCCCAATGATCCATCACTCCTTATTGTAACAAGAATATCTAGGAATGGAATGAAGTTCTTTTTCTTGGTCTCCATAGTAAATTTAATGTCATTTGAAATGATGTTAAGGTGGTTGAGGAAGTTATTCAACTTTGAGTCTCCATGCAACTAGTTTCCACTTGTTTCATCAACGAATCTAACCCAATATTTGGGTTTAAGAGGATAAGTATCCAAGGCTTTCTTTTCAAAATTCTCCATGAAAAAGTTGGAAACTATGGGGGATAGTGGAGACCCCATATCATCCCTAGTGGTTTTTTCAAAGTACTCAACCTGGAGGGTAAAAAATGTAGAACGAAGGCACACCTCAACAATATTCGGTGTTTCTCGGTAAAAAACCTCATATACCACTTGGATAGCTTCTTCTAGTGGAATTTTTATGTGAATTTGTGTTACATCAAAGCTCACAATCTTGTCTTCTGGATCAAGCGTCATGTCAAGAATGAGTTCTATGTAATGATTTGAGTCCTTAATGTAGGAATTTGTTTTAATAACCAACGAGGTTAGAATTATAGAAACATATTTAACTAAACAATATGTGGGAGATATTATTGTGTTAATGATAGATCTAAGTGGGGCACCAATCTTGTGAATTTTTTGAGCTCCATAAATCCTGGGGGAATTTTCACTGCTGGGTAAGAGGTGCTTCTTTAATCTTTCATCCAAATTGGAATCCTTGATTGTCTTCTTAACCTCCTTAATAAATCCAAATATAGGGTTTTCCTTAAGCTTCTTGCAGCTGCCACTATTATATAAGTGGTCTCTCATTTTAGTGACAAAATATTCTTTATTCATCACAATCGTGGCTCCTCCTTTGTCATCTTTTAGAATAACGATGTTTGTATTTCTTCTGAGGTTTTTGAGAGCTGATAATTGTCCTCTACTTAGATTTATCATAGGAGTTTTTGCCTTCCTTAATACGACAACACAATCTTGTCTTATTAGTTATTTGTCCTCATCCCTAATATTATGAATCCCATCTACTATGTTGGATATAATTTCTTCCACTGGAATGTTCTTGGGGGTTATTGCAAAGTTTAGACCCTTGTTCAAGACTTCTACCTCATCATTGTTCAGAACATAGGAGGAAATTTTGATCACTTTCTTGTTCATTGCATTAATCAAGTTATGGTTTTCATTGAGAGTGTTGTCCTTATTATCATACCCGTTGGTGTCTAGACCATTTCTGAATATATCAAAGAGCTGAACAATATTATTATATCTATTGGGAGAACTTGTACAACTAGTAAATGAGACATTAACCCTGAACTCTGCATGATTTTCATTAATTCGATGGACTTGGTTGACTATATTATCTACTGAGACACACTTGTAACTTATCACAATCTCTTTAAAGTTTGATGACTATAGGTTTATATCAAAACATTTATTATTAATGTGTTTTTCATTCCACGAATATTTTTCCACAATGTTTCCATGCTAAGATAAATACGAAACCTTTTTGTTGACTGATGTGTTAATCAAATTGTTGTTTGAGAGTTTGATGACAGAATCGTTGTCATTCCTTCTTGAATTATACTCTTTTTCCTCCCTGATGGTTATTATTACTATCCTTTTGGCTTATGGGATTGCATATTTTTCTTTTTTCAAGTCTATTTAGCCTATGGGCATGTGTTCTGCAACTGTCATGTTTGAAAACATAATCAACATCTGAATGTTGTGTTCTTGCAATCTAATTCTTGGGTCAACTGAAACTTTTTTTGTTTCAGTTGAATATGGTCAGGTAAATATTTGTTGTGATTTATCTCTATGAAAATTTTGGTGAAAATAAAGAGAAATTTCTTTGATCTTTCATGGTCCATCTTTTTTAATTTCCCTAGGGTATTCCTAATATCCTCTAGGACCTTCTGGTGCAATAAGGGAAGAGGGGGATATAGTAGTCTCACCCATACCGACATCCATGAGACCAACATATTTGTGGCATCAAAATATGGGAATCATAGAGTAATAAAAATCCCAACTCTACCCCAAAACCATGGCCCATAATTTAGGATGTTCTCCAGGTCTTTCTGTGTGTTGAATTGAACTATGAAGTAAAATTTGGAACATAAATAAATGTTACAGTTTGGGGTCCAGAAAGAAAATACCCACTAGTGTAATGCATTTGATTTAGGCCAAAAAGTATTGAACTTAAATTTACAACGTTGGATTGAAGAGAATAAAAATGATAATTTATCTTTGTAAGATTTACTTCCATGGCTATTGCATGTTCCATTTGTTGAACGATTTAAGGCCCTAACCCTTGTTTTGGATCTGATATATTGGGATTGAAGCCTTCCCTTGCAATGATTCCTTGAAAGAGACAAAGCCATTAAGGTTTATGGATCTCGGATCTCCACCACACAATCTTAGGTTTAAAGTAATGGTAGAGTTCTTCATGATGCCATAGTCCATCTGGAAGGAGTCTTGTAGAATTTTCCCTTCATATAACAAGCATTCAAAATTTACAATTATGTACAATCTATTATGAATGCTTTGTTTCAAGTTTCCCACGACATCTAGAAAATTAAGATCTTCCCATTAATATTTTTTATGAAAATCTAAAAAGTTTCCTATTCCATCACTACCTTCCTTTTGGCTAGAATAGAAAGGAAAAATCAAGGGAAGATCCCATGGGAAGACAGAAACATCATGAGAACAAGGCACTCCATGATCCAGGTGGATATTGGTGGCCACACACCTATTCAACTTAGGGCCCCACCATTTTTTCTTTTAGTTTTTTAGTTTCCTTAATTGTAGCACAACTTACTATTTTTAGCATTTTTTCGGGTCCTGAACTTCCAGAACCATTTTGAGGCCCTAAATGACGTATTTTGGGAAAACTGGGAGCAACATAGGTCTATAAACTAATTTTTCTCACTCAAAAGTTGGATTCCTCATATAGATATTTCTAACGAGGTATGGTGCGCTTCAAACGGAGATCGTATGCCAAAGTTACATCCCTGGGAATTTGATGTACTAATTTACCCAAACGGGGCCCACAGTTTTGGCGCTTCATATCCTAGGGTTATTTTTTTGGATGTTTAGGCTTTTCCATTGTTTCTCAATAATAAATAAGCCCTTGAGCCTCATTGTAACACAGTTCAGAGGCCTGTAGCCACCACATCTCTTTTCAGAGATAAGCTACCAGCGCCCTAGCTAGTTTATTTCCATTCTGTCTGTAAACAAATTTCAGTTCTTTGATATTTATGAAATGAATTATTATTTTTGTTGCATCTCCTCTTTGTATTTATGGATATATGTGTATTCTATTGCGTTCTTACATAAATCCGAGTAAGTGGTATCAAAGTGGTCTGCTCTTTCTCAATCCTTCTTTGCATGTCCCCAACGAGGTCGGGGTAAAAGGATTTAGGGCTCGATCTGGAGGAATATTTGTAAGAACGGCCTCACAAACCCCAACGTTCATCGATGGGGGACGAAAATAAATATGAGGGAGCAGGAGATCCTATCAAAATATTGCTTGATGAGACCCTCGAGAAACAAAGGAACGCGATGATGGATAACTTTTCGTAGATCCTTCAACAACTGCCCACCAGTGGCGCATCTGCACCCAGTAGAAACTCTGGAGGCGCAACTGCTTTTAAGGTACAAGTAAGCTTTGACATTCCCATATTTGAGGGTCAAATAGATGCAATCATTGTAGATAGATTGTTGAATCTATTAGAAGGATATTTCTCAGTTCATGACTTTTCCGACCAGGAGAGAATTATTTTTTCTCTCCTTAAAGCTACCCCCCATGTGAAGGACTGGTGGGAAACCTACTGTGAGAAAAGGGATGAGGGGGAAACCTCTTTGTTCTTGGTCGTACCCTCTTGGAATTCTTTCTGAGACGCCTTCAAGGAACAATATTATCCTGTAGGGAACTATGAGGACAAGTACATACAATGGACTATGTTATAGCAACAACTGGATCAAGATGTGCATGAGCTGACGAATCTATTCCATACCCTATGCACAAATTTGGGTATCAAAGATTCAAAGAAACATTTGGTGTTGAAGTACCGTAGTTGTCTGCACAAAAAATTAAGGAGGAAATGGAGTTCCTCGACATCCCCTTTCTTGGCATGGCATACCAAATTTCTACTAGGATTGAGAAGAAATTCAAACAGAAGAAATGATACTTTGGATCTGTGAATCAAAAGAAATGGAAAGGTGCCCCGAAACTGCAGAACAAAGGACAAAGCCAAGGCATGGCGGCCCAAGACAACCCGTTGAAGCTGCAAGCAAAGAATAACACCGCGAAGCCGAAGAAGGACATGGGAAAGTGGTGTGAGTTCCATAAGAGCTCCACTCACAACACAAGTGAGTGTCAGGCCAAGCAGTCACTGGTGGCCGAGATGAGGGCTTCTGAATCAGATGTATTCTTTGACTCTGAATCAAAACCAAACAAGGGGAATGATAAAGGGAAGCAAATTATTAATGTGGAGCCCAATGCCACCATTGCTACTGTGAAGATCCAGAAGGAGGAATCGGAAGATCCAAAGGAGGAGAAGCATCTCTTCCACTCCTAGATGTGGGTAAAGGATTCCCCACTACAGCTCATTGTTGAGATTGAAGCCAAAAGAACCTCATTTCAGTAGAGTTCGTGAAGCAGTTGGGCTTGTCGACCACAACACACCCACAGTTGTGCACCATCGAGTGTCTTCACCAAGGACAAGATCTCTGAGTCAGCCAGCAGTGTTGCCTCCCCTACAGCATCAAGCCCTTCATAGATCAGGTATTACGTGACATTTATCCTCTTGATGTTTTTGATGTATTATTAGGCCAACCATACTTGTGGAAGTGACATGTTGTGAATGAGTCCCGGCCTCGAGCTGTTATTGTTACTTTGGGAAATAAGTTGTACAGGATACCAGAGGTACCACCGCCTATTGATATATCTTTGGTTACTGCAAACCAATGCAGTAATCCCATTTCCAAAACTAGGAAATTTTTTTTCTTGACGATCCGCCCCTAGGGCAAGACGAAGACTATGGTCGCGACCTCCAGACAGGCACTAGCACATTTGCCCCAAATTCCGATGGCCAAAATGTCACTCTTGTGACACATAGGTGGCCCAAGAATGACGTTTTCCAATGCACTAAAACGTGGTTTCTCCTCACGTCAAACTTCTAAAACTTTACTTAAACATTGGTATTGCGACGGTATTTCCGATGTTTTTATAGAGTCTTCACATTTCTGACATTTCAAATTGTCCATCGCTCTTCCGACCGTTCACTATTTGTCGCAATTCTGATGTTTCTAAACGTCCCTATTTCGACGCCAACGAATACTATTACTGACATTTTAATCGTCGCTCTTCCAATGAACAAAAAGAAAAAAAAAAATTAAAATAGCGTCGTAATACCAACAGAAGAAAACATTTGTATACCGACGAAAAGAAATTTTAAAAATAAAAAGGTAATCGTCGTAATACCGATGGAACAAAACAGTTTTAAAAGAAGCTAAGTGTTGCTATAGCGATGGGTCAAAACGTCGGATTACCGACGGAAAAAAATAAAAATAAATAAAAAATAAAAATAAAAATAAATTAATTAATTAATTAAAATAAAATAAAATTAATTAATTTAAAAAAAAAAGAAAAAAAAAATGAAAAAACTAGCCGTCAGAATACCAATGGCAACAAAAAATTATTTAAAAAAAAATTATTTCCTAATATACATTTAGGATGTACATTTAACTGCCATACTAAGATCCCATGTTCTAACTTGCGTTCCACATACTACTCAAGAGATATCATGCAATACCAATTCACATTCATGGTCTACTTGTAATTAGTGCAACAATAAAAAAATACATGCGAAAAGTGAAAACTGAATTTAGCCACCATTTTTTGAGGGAATTCTGAAGTGCTAAAGAAAGTAGACTGCAAGAACAAAGAAAATAAGGGAAAAAAGAGCTTGCATTGATTGGTAAAGGGGGGATGTTGATAAAATAAGGAACATTGAGCTTCATGAATACATAAGGAAGAAGACCATCTTGATCATCGGAGATTACAGAATGTTATCAAAGAGACTAGAAAAGATAGCATAGATGAAAGCAAAAAATATATCGAGCAATGAATTACAGGGAGAACCTGTATTCTTGACACTTACTGAACTATGAAAATAATTATTTTGAAGCCAAGAATTGGGTTAGTAAGATCAAGCACTACTTCCAAATTAATCCAGTAAGTTCATACAATAATGTTGTAGCAACTGCTTCCCTATGATAAAATGGAAATGCTAGCTATCTATGAAAATTAAAAGAAGTCTTTAGGAACCTTTACGATAATTAATATTTCAATAAAAATATATATATATTTGAAAACCTTTTAGCTCAGCACTAGTTTTCAATGACTTTGATTTCTTTAAACTCAATATACACAATATTTTATGTGAGGAATCCAAACATTTATGGAAAACAAATCAAGAGGATTCACATTAGTGGTTCTCTTTTGTACCTCAAATTGCTCTTCCGAGGACTAGAAATATCCAATTATAAATATGAACGAGATAGAAGTCCTTAAATTTCATTTTTATTTTTATGATGTGGATTACAGTGTGTGCTAGCCACAACTATTAAAGTAATTTTTTTGGAAAATTGTGGATTTTACAGAAAATAAAATATATACAAGCAAACATACGTAAACATCGGTGTAGCTTATCATACCGAAGAGTAGCACAATGAGGGATAGTGAGAATCCAATTTATAAATGTCTAGGTCTACTCAACGATTTGTTCATATAGCCAAAACCAAATCAAAAATGAGAATATTCTCTCGCTTGAAATTGGGAAGATAATACACTAGTAGACTCTCTATCATAAAATGGCCACCTTGCATTAAAAATTGGCCCTTTTTCAATTTTTAATCTCATGCACAAATGTCAAAAACGAAAGCAACCTATGCACAAGAATCAACAGTTGAAATGTAATCTAGTACTACTTTCAGTTATGTCTACCAAACTAGGATTTTACTCCATGTAAATTGCCAGCTGCCTACTAATATAAACCTCACCGGCTAAAAGAAAATAGAGCAGAAAAATCTGGACACCAATTGATACATTAGTGAGTCAAATATCTCTCTATGGGCTGTTGAAAAGCCCAGTTTTATTTTTCAGAAGCCCAAAACTTAACCTGCCGCAAACGCTACCCACATGGACCGTCGAGGCAAAAGCTGCAACAAAGACATGGTCTTGAATATTACCCAGTTGAACATATAGACAGTTGATTAAAAACACATGGGAAGGGATAACTTCAATCCCATGCACTAGTCTCACGTCCATATCCACCACCACCATATCCTGCTGAAGAACCATAATAATTTATCGTGCTACCATATGCCCCTCCAGGACGATCCCTACCACCCTTATTAACATCTCTACGATAATCACGAGTGTCGAATATTCCTCCACCAGATCGACGATTACGACATCCACCACCATATGCAAACCTTGTAGCATAATTTGATAGCCATGATGGAACCTCTTGGTTCGCTTCTTGAATGAGTTCAGTCAACGGCCTTGCTAGAGAAAGGTTACTTTCATTAAACAAGGCAGTTTCCAACCCTGATTTACCAGCACAACCTATACGCCCTATGCAGTGGACATAGTCATCAACATCATTTAGAAAATCAAAATTAATTACATGTGCCACATGTGGAATATCAAGTCCACGTGCAACCACATATGTCGCAACTAAAATAGGTGCAGCCCCACTCTTGAAATATCTGAGAGCTTGTTCGCACTCCTGCAACATTTGTGAAAATCAACACCTTCGGTATGTCAGGCACAACATTAAATACAAGCGACAGTAATTGAACAACTGACCATTTTCCAGCTACTTTGACAGATAAATGCATTCAAGGAACAAATGCAATATTGTGAAAGAAAAGCACCATTTATAGTCTACTAGATATGTGTTCAAGGACCTCACATAAAACATGATGATAAATATTTCAAAGCATGATAACATAAACCTAGAAATACCTCAGAAAAATGTGACACTACCTAGTAAAATGTAAATAATGCAATATTTAGTTAAAAGTGACCCCCAGCTCTATTGGACTAACTAAATAGGGGATATCGGGCCAAAAAATCTAGTCCCTAATCAAAAATATACTCCAAGCCACAGAAGTTGGAATGAGCTCACTGACATCAAGCATTTCACATGCAGCCTAGCACCTCATAGAAGTTTGCAGAGAATTGTTTGTGAAATATTGTCATTTCCAACCTTGATAGGTCTCTTCCACCTGAATGGAACATATAAAAAATAGATGAGGCTGGGTACAAGACCCAGGTGATAGGTGATTTTGATGAAAGAGTTACCCCTCATACCTGACACCTGAATCAAATGAAATATGTGTTATATGGTTCAGCCATAGCTCTTGAGGTGTGTTTCTGAAAACCACATCAATAAGAAAATTTAATTTTCTTATGAATAATGCAACACGGTGTACCTATTCAACTATTTCTGGTTTGCAATCACAAGAATCCATCTAGTCAATCTTTTCTAGATTTGAGGCTTCTATTTTTCCATAGATATTTCTAATATTAAGATACATAGAAACTTAACAAAGTAATGAGAAAAGTACAGGTCAAGTAAGTTTGTTTCATCCCTGCAACGATATCAGTTTTGGTATTGATTAGCTTAGTAATAAAATGCATCAAACAGGTGGCAAGTGTAATCATCAACTGGGTCTAGCACAAGCAGTTGTGGGATGGAGTGTTATCCTACCCATCCAGGGTCTATTTCTATTTATATTTCTGTAAGTGACAAATTGAGCCTATAAGGAGTATTATTGTAATGTCTTTGACCTGTTGTTCTGCTCTGAAATTTATGGGGTTTACCATGGGTACCATCTTCAAAATTATGGGAAATTCCCAGAGGCTTTCCCTCAAATATGTTAACCAGAGAAAAAAACAAGACAAAAAGTGTAACTATTCATGACGAATATTTCAAAACAAGTAAAGGATGCCTAGAGATTATGTATTGATAGGAGGAAAATAGTTACTGGGACAAGAAAAAGTGCCTAAGATTCAAAACCTTAGAAGAATCAAACCAGTTTTGGATATAGTTGTGTATTAATTTACAAACACTACAAGTAAAGAAAAAACTTGTAATTAGATTATACATGAAGCCAAATCAACTAGACCATCGCCACCTCATGGAGAACAGGAAAATAAAACAAAATTATAACACAGGTGAATTCAAAATAACATGAGAATAACTCCTAAATATAGTGTGAATCACAGAATTTGAAAACATAAATTATGAAATATCATCCTACCTATTGAGCTTTATCTCCATGTATAATTGTTGCAGGAAACCCATTTAACGATAGCCAATATTCCAATGCATCAGGTCCCCTCTTCATCTCCACAAAGACTAAGGTCAAAGATTGTTGCAGTGCTTATATACAGTACTTCAGCTATAATTACACTAGCATGTAAAAATTAATGCGTGCAGGGAATTTAAATTTTTAGTAAGTATTGCTTTAGACTAAATTGCTCCCACAAAAAAAAAAAAAAAAAAAAAAAAACCAAACTTCAATAATTTTAAAATTCAAGCTCTGACTTTTAGCAAGGCAGATGTAATCATGTAAGTGAAGCTCTTTATTACTGTAATTGCTACAATTTTCACCACACTCACCTTTCCATGAGTACCTTCAGCTTTCTGAGCATGAATAAGATCCATTAAATGGCTATGTTTATCAGCATCAGGAACAAACTCTACTCTTTGTACAATCAGAAATGTGCTAGAACCAACCCTTCCAACTGCCAGAAATATGTAATTTGAAAGAAAATCCACCGCCAACCTCTGCAGGAAAATAGATTGTGATGTTCAGAAATTCCCAGATGAATCCATTAATATTTTTTATCACATATGAGGATAAATAAAATAGATGATTAAACCATAGGATTGATGAAGGGGGATCTGACAAAGTGCAAACAGGTTGAGTTGGAATACCAAGGCATACTCTATAATATCTCAATATCTATCACAACAAATGGTGGATTACCATATGTCGAAATAGTATATACTATATATGCATGACAAATCAAAACACCAGTTTAATTGATTTCATCAAACCACTAGACAATAATTCTCAACATTACCTGTATCTCCTTTAGAAAAGTAGCACTGAAGGGCATGGTCTGCCTTCTGCCTGGTGGAGGCATATCTATTTCTTGGACAATTTTATGAATTTGGGGTTCAAAACCCATGTCAAGCATGTGATCAACCTCGTTTAAGGCCAAATACTGTATCATATATAATGACAGCCTGCCCCTTTCAAGGAGGTCCCAAGTTGATAATGATGTGTGAGTGGCAAGGAAACTCCTAAAGTGACAAAAGAAAACGAAATACAAGTGAAAAATAAAAGCCATGGCTAAGAAATGGTACATCCTAGAAGGAGAGAGGCAATACTCAACACTAAAAGTAAAGAATACAAGATGATTGAGAGCACATCAAAGGATGCTCATAGACCTAGAAAGCTTAATGCTGCAAAGTGCCAATAATAAGATAGTATGCAGGATCTAGAGGTATGAAACAAACTACCAGTCCATCATCTACATATTCTAATAAAAGACACGAATGTAAGTCATCATATTCCTTCCATGAATTAAAAAATGTGAAAGCCTCCTGCCATTGATGGCAACATTACATGTTATTCAACCAAAACTAAGCTCCTCGTTTAGAAAGGTAGTTCAGCCTGCACAACTTCTCTAATGATACAAAAGCATTTGATAGATAGTGCATCACTATAGAGGGAGCATCAAAAGCTATTATATATTGTTAATGCATGACTCTCAGCATTATTTAATGTTAATGCATTCCATATCTTAAAGCATGGATCCATGTCTGTAGAAAAATATGAGCATACATTTATGTTGCTTATGAAATATATGGACTATATCAAAGACAAAAAGTTTAAATTCAGTCACTTCAAGAGTGGTTTGCATGCAGCTATTATAGATTAGTTGTGCGTATTAGTTTGTTAGGACTTTGAGGCAAGGATCATAGTTTCTTAGTCCATAGTTTTGTAGGATTGAGAGTAAAAATTTCAATTATTAAGTGCCCCATATTGTTGATGGAGCTATAGAGGAGGTCAGGTACACCACAAAGTGGTATCAGAGCCTCCAAGTTTAATTCATTAGACCTCTAGGATACTAGTAAATGGTTTGACAAAAATGTGGAATTAACATCTAACACATGTTGCTTACCAATTGGTTGTTAAAAAACGTGAACTGAATTGGTGTATGAACTAGCTAGTTGTGGAGAATCATAAACAATGGCGTTGTATTGAAACCCTTTGCTGCTACATATGGTTCCATGCTCCCTAATTATAAAATTTTCTATTTGGAATAACTTACAAGGAGATACTGTTGAATAGTGTAATTGTAAATAGACTGAACAACTGTGCCTATTCGTGTTATGAACTTAAGACTCCGTGACCAAAGAACAGAAAGAGGATGATCTATTATGTCACCTTTTTCAATCATGGATAGAAGCCTTGATTGACTCCACTTGAAGATAAATTAGGATATCTCATTAACATGTATTCCTAGTGCCAAAACCTAGTTGATACACACACCCTACTTGACAAAATGTGTTAAAGGAGAAATGTTACGTAGTGGGTTTTGAATGCACATAGAACATAGCACAATGCACGTGAGTGTTCTTGTTGTGTTTCTTCTGCTCTTGAAGAGAGCTCAGTAGCGGCATTAATCCTATATTATCATGTACACACAATGGCTTCATATCCTGTTAGCTGGTTTTTATCAAAACTTCTCCTTGTGAGTTTTGGATACTTGTAGCTTGAGAAAATAATTGCATTAATAAAACAACGCAAATGAATTGATAGTCTATAGTTGTGATTTTGGCATATAAAAACACGCTCTCTGAGAACAAACATAGTGAACATAAACCATTGTAATAAAACTCATTTCTCCACAAGGTAATGAGATAGATGGCTTGCTGATGAAGGGAGTTATGCATATGCTTGGCTATATGCAAAATCCTCAACCTAGCAGGCATCAAAACTGGCACTGTGAGTAATCCCTTCTATTTTATTTCCAGATTCAAGGACACAAGGTAAACCTGACAGTCTCTTCTTCAGCTCCATAGTAAAGGCATCCATGAACTAATCAGCTCTTTATGAGGGCATGAGAGCTAGACTTGAGTTGGGTATTGTAGGGACTAAAGTCTATAAATGATATCCGAGTATATCCATGTAGATGTCAGGGACAGGGTTATTATAAGTCATTGTCAAATTATATGCCTATAGATTGGAGCATGTCCAACGCTGGAATGAAATTAAACTGCATCTACGTCATCGTATATTATTATGATATCATGAATTCCTTCAAGTTTCAGGCACCACTATTTCAAGTATGGTGACCTAGTCTTAAGGGGAACTAATGCCTTACTTCAAGTATGATGTCTTCTGTGTAGGTCATTCAACCTATGGAGGCACCTTTAATATATATATATATATGGGATCTAGATGGATAACAATGTTGAAGATCACAAACCCATACCTAAATGTACAACATTGTCGTGACTGCAATTTTTGCCACAATGGTGAAATATACAACATAATCCATGCTTGCCTATGGCTTCAATATGTCCTAAATTTTAGGCAATGATTTCCATTTTGTAACCCTATTTTGCAGAGTGTTGTATTGAATAATTTATGGGTATCATAGTTATTGATACACCTCAAGATGGGCATAGGGATATGTTTCACAATTTTCCTCCCAACCAGAGATATACATCCCCACCCTTACTTGTCTCATTGGATCCAAAGTTTTGTCTCCACCCTGAGTTTTCTCTGCAACTCCAGCAAATGTTGTATGATGATGTGAATTTCGTACCCTATCAATCCTAGGTGGATTTGGGTGTGGTGGATTTGGAACTCCCAGAAACCATTGGCCTTTGGAACATCCCTAGCCACTCTGAGTTGGAAACATTTTATTGTAGTGCCACAACCTAATGGACTACGAGTGCAGAGGAAGGGGTGCACTACCGTGGGTTGTGAAGGCAAATGGGGGATGAGAGAAAGTCGGTTGGAAGATTTTGGAGTCAAGTACCTTGGAGTTTGCTACCATATTGGTGCAGCTATGGACCATAGTTGGCTTAGGTATCCTTTTACCTCAATAGAGTCTTGACCACAACACGGGGATAACCCACTACTAAGAGATATGAGTAGCATAGTATATTGTTGAGCGGAACATCTAGGATTGAAGCCAATTGGTGTCATTTCTCAAAGATAAATGTTATGTTATATTGTGTTTTTTTGTATATTACATGTTTATGAATTATCTATGCTGCAAAGGTTAAGAATAGGATGCATTGCATAATATTGTGCATTGAACGTGTAAAATAGAGAAAAATCAAGGTAAATTTTCAAGGGCCAAGTTACAAAGATAGTAATATGCCCCAGTGGGTGATTGGTGGTGTTGTAGAAACAGACAAGTCACAAATGATGAGCAATGGCCTACTATAACTAATGTTGAATCAGCCAATAATGGATGGAGCAAGGACAACAAAAAATCTCCTGATGTAGGTCTCAACCTAGCAACAGATCCTTCAGGATTTGAAAAATGTGTTTGTTTATTTTCATACCATAAGGCAAGACTTTATCAGCTTTAATGGTTAAGTTCCAGCTGGACATTTTGGAATGTTAGTGTTATTGGATATGCCCAGGTGGTGGTTTTGTTAACTTCTATGCCCTTAGGTAGTTATGGAAGGTATTAAGGCATCTTTCGCATGGTATACCTAAGCTTGTGGTGAGCGCCACAAAACACCCTACTTTTGTAAAACAATGCCCTGTCTATACATTATTGTTATATTAATAATTAAAGAAAACATTTTATGCCAAAAAATGTATATAATATGGTAACCGCACAGTGAAATGGTTTTAAAACCTATTATTTCCTAAACAGAAGAAAATGTATATGTACATATATTCAATCAAGGCAACAATTTTTATCATTTCAGCATGGAATATGGTGATTAATAAGGAATACACCTAATAGCAAATAAAATAAGGTATGTAAGGCTAGAATAATGTTATTTTGTGAATTTTCTATACAAATAAAAATGACTCTTGCAAAAGGTCCCTGATTTTAAAAAAAAATGATCAGTACTATCAGCTTAATCAAAGTAAAGGAAAGTTGTAGTAGCTCAACTAACTACAAATTCTACAAAATCTCTGCCTATTAATTTCTACCATGAAATTATCTTCACTTAATATAAGTTGGAGGAGTATTGTCAAGTTTAATGTTTGTGTTGATTTGGGCTTTCCCCAGCTGGAGATGCTAACTCATTTTATCATTAGAATGAAAAATATTAAAATACTCATGACTTGAAATGGTGAAATTAGTTTTTCAATCCTGATGGAAAGCATAAAAAGACGTTCTCATATACCAAAAATATGCAGGGAAATTAAAAAAATACCGGATTCAATTGATAGTTGTGGCCACTGATGTCCAGTAGGTGGTTCTTGTTGCTACTGCTAGTGACCAGGTGGCGGAGGCGGCATGTCAGGTCTCGGCTGCATATGAGGAGGAGCACCGTACATACGAGGGGCACCACCGCTGAGTAGAGGAGGGAGCATTCCAGGCCTGGGTGGAGGAGGACATTCGATCCTTGGAATGGAAGATTCAATGTTTTTAGTGTCAAGAAGCTTTATAATTTACTAAAAAAAGGAAAACTAAACCCTAGGACTACAACACAGCACATTCTATGAAATCCATAACGTTTTATGTGTAAAATAGGTCGTTGAATGCATAGTCACACCTGAAACAAGAGGAGCCATAGCCCTTTACTTTGAGAGACATCGCAGTAGAAAATATAATAGAATCTGGGGTGTGTGGAGATATGGTTTATAATTAAAATATGTTAACTAAAATATGCATGGCCACTGTGGATCCACAAATATAATTATCAAATAAATCCTATAAAGACAGAGTAAAACCGAAATAGTAATATACAAAAGTATGGTCCTCAACTTTGTTATACAAGAAAAATCAGGTTACACTTTGCATATAATAGAAGAACATGGAAATACTATGGTAGAACCCTCAAGGAGTATGGAAAAACAAGGAAACATAACTAGTATTCATATTTTCCAGATTACAAATAAAAGGAGTAACAGTTACTAGAGAAATTCGTCCATACACAAAATCAATTACCAAATTACAAATAAAAAGAGTAATGCTTACTTGAGAAATTTTTCCGTACACAGAATCAAAAAGGTTGAAAGTATAACTATAGCTAGATCGAGGCTGAGAATAACACGCTCATAGCACTGATAATACATCCATTAAACATAATTCTTACTAGGGAAATTAAAGAGAAGCTTGATGTTTCTATTCATAAAAAAAGACATCAACCTATGTACAAAACCTACAGAGAAATTTTGGAAAATAAATGTCGCAATATGCACATTGATATGGGTTATGACCGAACTCTATTGTTTTGAGCGAACAGATTAAATTATATTACATTAAAAAGTCGAGTTTGAGGAAACCCCTAAGGGGTTTCAAACCATCGACATGCAAATTCAAATAATGAATGGTCACAAGACTATGGTAATGGCAGGAAAAACCCTATGGTGGTAAGGTTCCATCAGAACAAGCCTCGAGTAACTGGAACGAGGACCCACGGGGTCGAAACCACTTAGTAAATGAGAGAAAAGTACTTGGATAAATGAGCACTATTAAACCCTTGCAGTCATAATTGAAACCCCAATTCGCAAGCTTTGTGAAGAATGTTTTACCTACACTATCAACCCCCAATAATTAGAAACCACAAATTAAACTCAAAAGACTAAAGAGAAGTTATATAATTTGAAATAACAGTAAGGATATACCTGATGGGCATCGAACCCTGGCGAAATATCCAGCCTATAGACTTATAATCCAAAATGATAATGGTTCAGTGTAAACTCGAAGGTATTACCATTTAATAATTAAGTCTGTGTGAGAGAAAGGGTTTCCACTTACCAGATCAACTATCACACTGAAAAATGAGTAGGAAAATTCATGAGAAGCATAGTGAAATGCGTCAAACCAAGGGTAGCCAAAGGAGGAGAATCAAAAAATAACCCTCTGCGTTCCAAATGAACCCTTCTAAAAACACAGTGTGAAACCTAAAGAGTCGAATCTGAACTGCATTCGTTGAAGAAAACGGAGTGCTTGGGAAATTGTGACAGAAACAAATGAAGTGAATGTTGAGGGTTCGGGTAGGGGTAACACCCAAACCACCCTTAGGTCCATCCAGACCATCATATCAATGCATGATCCACGGTTGAGAAGCATTAAAAGTGTTATATAAACATTATCATAGTTGTTAACCACAGAATCACGGGATGTAACAGTCTCAATACCGACGTTTATCCCCAACACCATCACACTTTCGATAAGTCTCTATACGTCGCAATAGCGACGCTTGTCCCCACATGTCGCAATACCAACTCATGCCTTATAAACGTCGCATTTCTGATGTTGTGTCCCAAAACGTCGATATTCCGACGGCGTTCCTAAACATCGCAATACTAACGATGTTCCTAAACGTCGCTATAGCAATAGTTGTTGGCGGGACTTAAAAAATTGAGAAAAATTGAGGAAATTTATGACAATACGTCAAAAGTGTCAGAACTAAAGTGTTGGAATTTTGACCAAATGTACTATTGAGGGCTCCTCTACATGAAAACAATAAATGGATAAGGTAGTGGTGGAGTATGGGGACATCTTCACCTCACCCACAGGGGTGCCTCTGAACTGTCAGGTTAAGCACCCCATCGATCTGACCCCAGGTGTGTCGTTGCCCAATGGACCAATCAATCAGTGCTCTATTCTAGAGATTGATGAAATCAAGAGGCACATTTAGGAGCTACTGCATAAAGGTCACATCCAACTGAGTTCATTTCCCTATGGGAGCTCGAACGTGTTCGTGTAGAAGAAGGGTGGGACTTGGAGACTTTGTATTGATTATAGGGCGCTAAATAAGATCACTATCTAGAATAGGTACCCAATCCCATGGATTGATAACCTTCTGGACCAACTCAAAGTCTAGGTATCACCACGTACTAATATAACCCTCTGATGTGTGGAAGACTACCTTCAAATCCAAGGAGGGCCTTTTAGAATGGTTGGTCATGCCTTTCGGGTTGACTAATTCTCTTGCAACCTTCATGACGTTGATGGATGACATATTGCAGCCATTCACCAACTCATGTGTAGTAGCGTACTTGGATGACATCCTGATCTTCAGCTAGACTTGGGAAGAGCACCTCCACCACATTCGACAGTTCCTCCAAAAACTGCGGCAACACAAGTTGTGTGCCAATTTGGAGAAGTACACTTTTTGAATGACCCGGGTTTAGTATCTGGGATACATTATTGATGAATGAGGGTGCATGTGGATCCAACCAAGATCCAAGTCATTCGGGATTGGTCAGTCCAACCACTCTAACAGAGCTTCGCCACTTTCTGGGTCTTCCTAATTTCTACTGCAGGTTCGTGTTAGGATTCTCTCATATCACTTGGCCCTTGATTCAAGTCACCAAGGGAGGAGCGAAAGAAAATTTATTTTTTTCGTAATCTCAAAAAAAGGAATTCGTAGAATTGAAACATCACCTCTACTCTACCCCAGTGCTCACATTGTCGAACTTACAACAACCATTTGAGATTGAGACAGATTCCTCTCACTATGATATTGGGGCAGTTCTTATTCAACAAGGGAATCTAGTGGCATATCACAGTGAGACATTATCTGACACAGTTTGCAAGTATCCCACTTATGAAAAAGAAATGTATTCCATTGTGCAGGCTTGCCGAAAATGGAAGCATTATGTTTTGAGGAAGGAAACAGACATCCACATAGACCACCGACCCCTGTAGTTAATATAGACATAGGGGAAGTTGCAGAATGGTCACCATCAGAAGTGGTCCACATATCTGCAACAGTTTCATTTGAACATCAAGTACAAGAAGGGAAACACCAATAATGTTGCAGACTACCTTAGTCGACCACCGATCATGGCGCTAACCATCGTTCTCAACTTTTGTGGCAATGAGACTTATGATTGGCCACTTCTCCACAAGAGCAACCCAAAATCCGGTCATACATACAAGACACTCTTGGAGGGTACGCAAGTTCCTAATTTTCACCTCCAGGATGAACTGTTATGTCACCTTGGACATATTTGTGTTCCTTCAAGCGAGTGTGCCAAGAGGATTTGGGAAGCGCACTACAAGCGAGTCGTTGGGCATTTCAGGGTCGAGAAACTAGTGGCAGTACTACAAAAGTATTTCTATTGGCTAAACCTTCGACAGGATGTCGAGAAGTACATCATATCCTCCACTGCTTGCGCCATTGCCAAACTGACCATAAAGAAGTAAGGCCTCTATACTCCCCTACCTACCCCTAATCGACCTTGGGAATCCATATCCATGGACTACATGTCGGGCCTTCCTTCCACTAATCATGGAAATAACATTTTTTTCGTGGTCTTCGACAGATTTTGTGTTTTCTGCAAGAAGAACATCACAGCAGAAGCCATTGTTAAACTCTTCTTTGAATGAGTGTGGGTGCACTTTGGGATCCCATAGTCTATCATCTCAGATCAGGACAGTAGGTTCCTCAGCACATTTTTTTCCAGCCTTTGGTTAATTTTGGACACCAAGCTCACCAAGTCCATAGCTTTCCATCCCCAAACTAATAGCGAGACAAAGGTCATCAACAGGATGATTGTACACATTATGCGCATGTAAAATTCAAAGCATCCACGCACATGGGATGAGAGTCTTCCCTATGTACAAAAAATCTATAATCGGCCTCTCCACAACTCAACCGGCCACAACCCCTTTCAGGTGGGCTTGGGATTCTAGCCACTATGTCTCATTGACGTAGCCATGCCATTTTCAACTACTCAGGCCAATTCAGATCATGTCCAATCTGAAGTTGACAAAGCGAACAGCTTCATTGAACAAATTCAACACATCCACCAATAGTTTCATGACATATTGGACAAAGCTAATGCTAAGTACAAGCAATGACATGATGAACATCGGGTGCCACACAACTTCCAGGTGGGCGACAAAGTGTGGCTACATTTGCAGAAGGAGCGCCTCACTGGACCCCACCGCAAGCTTTGCCCACTCTGATATGGGTCGTACACCATCAGCAAGGCTATAGGGACCAATGCCTTTGAGCTCAGTATTTTACCATTCCTTGGTCTGCACCCAGTATTCAATGTGGTATGCCTTTGGCCCTACTTCCCACCTGTACTGGACACCTCCGACATTGTAGAACAATTCACACCAATAGAGTTAAACCCAGACTGCATGGAATAGGACACCAGGATTGTATCATGGACATGAAAATCAAGAACACTTGCCAGCAGAAGATCCAATTGTATCATTTTTTCAAAGTTGGCCAACTCTGGCACTAAGGCAAGTGGTTCACCAAGGACCAAGTTCAACAGAAGTTTCCTCATCTCATGGAGGAACTCAACGCAATGGGGACCATTGCTTCCTAAGGGGGGGAGGAATGATCTAGGTGGATATTTTTGGCCACCCAACTATTCCACTTGGGGCCCCACCATTGTTTCTTTTAGTTTTTCATTTTCCTTAATTGTAGCACAACGTACTATTTTTAGCAGTTTTTCGGGTCCTAAACTTTCGGAGTCATTTTGAGGCCCTAAACGATGTTTTTTGGGAAACACAGGAGAAACATGGGTCTATAGACTGATGTTTATCACTCTAAAGGTGGATTCCTCGGATATATATTTCTAACGAGGTATGGTGCGCGTCAAACAGAGATTGTATGCCAAAGTTACGTCTCGCATAAGTTGATGTACCAATTTACCCAAACGGGACCCATAGTTTTGACGCTTCATCTCCTAGGGTTAGGTTTTTGAATGTTTAGGGATTTCCATTGTTTCTTAATAATAAATAGGCCCTCAAGCCTCTTTGTAACATAGTTCAGAGGCCTGTAGCCACCACATCTCTTCTCAGAGATAAGCTACCAGCGCCCTAGCTAGTTTATTTCCATTATGTCTGTAAACAAATTTATGTTCTTTGATATTAATGAAATGAAGTATTATTTTAGATGCATCTTTGTATTTATGGTTATATGCATATTTTTTTGCATTGGTGCATAAATATGGATCATTCAATTTTTTCAAACCTCAATACAAACAGATTTTGACGAGAAAGGAATGTTGTAATAAATAAAATAGTGGTAGGCCCAGTTGGCTTTCCATTTGCAAGCACCACACACTAGTAATACCCCAACATCATTCCTTAGGGAAATTTTAAAAGATTTGTACCTTTCTTCCAAAAGCGTAATGTGACCGAATGAAAAGAGAAAATGATGAACATAGTTATTGTAGCCTAATTTGACTTGGATAAAGGTCAAGAGAGTTTCTGAGTAGTTCAATGTTATTTAGGAGCAGTTGTTAAAATTTCAAGAAGACCTGTAATATGCTCAAAAGGATAACCACAAGCTCAACGAGGATTCATCATCACATGTGCACTACAACCAAAATCGAGGAAGCAACAACATTAGAGGTGTAATCTAAGCCAGAGGAGCAGCAAAGAAGAAAAGCACATAGGTCAAGGTTGAGTCGGGCTTATTCGCTTTTTCCCTAAAAAATTAAGAGTTTGGAAGCCGGCGTAAAGAAGAAAAGAGACGGCTAGGATCGAAGCGCAGAGTTGAAGCAGAGAGATGGACGACGAAGATAATAGCACAGAAATGAGATAATATATTACGAAAATCGGAGGAATTGAAAATTGGCAAAGTTGCAAAGTGTCGACTAGGTAAAGGTTATAAAATCCAAGCTGTGATGAGGCCTAAATGTGCGATATTTCGATGCGATGCGATCAAATGTTGCAAGTTCAGGAGGGAAGGCACTAAGAAATTTGTTGCGAATGCTGAAGTGAAAAGTGCGGTAAAGTTTCATTTCACTTATTGTGATTTGTGATCGACCCCACCTCCGCTTGCCACGTCATCCATGTCTTTATCGTGCATCGCACATCGCAAATTCAAGGGAATGGTGTTAAGGAATATGTTACGAACACCGAAGGCCAAAATTGCAATAAGGGACAGATACGAAGTAGTTTCAGAGTAAAATTGCAAAGGAAGATCCAGAAGTAAGGGCCTTTCCTTTGAGAAATCCCATCGGAGGTTAGAGGAGGATTATAATGTAAAACCAATGAAACACTGAAATGCGATAGAAATCGGACGCGATGCATTTTTCAGAGGTGAATAGAATATATTTCAAGTCCAAGTCTTGCGGCGGTTTATGAGGAAAAGGTTGAACATGGGAGTAGACTCGGGTGGAAAAATACCCAACTCTATGTGCAGAAGTCTTAAAAGAGGTTACGCCCTGATAATGGAAGAAATTCTGAATGCAGACAGAAAGACTTGGGTGTGTGACCTGACGTAGAGCAAAGGAGAAGAGAAGACGAAACACAACAGGCACGAGCAGAAGAGGCAGAGCCGGGTAGCTGAGCAGATGACATGATGACAGCATTTGAAACGCAAAATCATTGGCAGAGTCGGGTGGAGATGCGTTTATGAAAAATTTTAGGACATCATAGCCGAAACATAAGGAGACACATTAGCAACAAATCAGGTTTAGGAAAAGTATTATATGCCAAGTGTTATTTTGTTTTCTTTGTTAAGATCGAAGCTACAATGATGTCCTCAATTGCAATGTAATAAGTAACTTAGTAGTTTTGGGCAGTCTAGGAATTTCAAGAAGCTCGAGCAGTTACAAACTTCTTTTGTTTGTATTTAAGGAGGCAAGAAAGAGAGAAGAAAGGTTCCGAGTTCTGGACCTCTTGGGGACTAAATTTTGTATTTATTTTTCTTATGGGTTAGTGAAAGAAGCAGCAAGTTTCCTGCAACTGTTGATGGTGATTCATGTTTCTTGTGCCATATTATGTGGTTTCTTCCTTGAATGAAGTGAAGTAAAGAAGCAGTTGGTCTCTGATTTCCGTTTGTAAGTAAGAATTAAATAGCCTTAATAAGCACTCCTTCACTCCATCTCTTCTCCCTTCACAAATTCTCCATGAAACTTAAAAGAAATAGATTCTATGTTTACAACATATTATTTCGAGTTTCCTCTCTCTTCACAAACTCTCTCTAAAACTTTAAAGTAATAGATTGTATGTTTACAACATGTTATTTTGAGTTTCCCCTCTCTCCATTAATTTCCTTTGAAACTTAAAAGTAATAGATTATGTGTTTATAGCATATTACTTTGATTTTCCCCTACATTTATTTTGTTCCATTCAGATATCAGCAGTCAATGGCATTGTGAAATATTTTATTATTCCAGATCATTAAGGGTTTTAGAAAACTAGTTTCCAGTGGGATAGAATCGAGACCTCATGATAAAATTATTTCTGTGACACACTTTTAAAATGTCTTAAGCACTGCTTCCTTTCACAACTGAGGGATTGTCTCTTAAGATACAACATTTTATGGCGCCATTACTAGGGACGAAGGCACGAAGTTATTTTTCCCTCGATATTGAGATCTATTTCTTGATGGTGAACAAGATTTAGATACAAATTTGGTTGTTTATTATTCACCTGGCGACTCCACTGATGAAGGTTTCATTAGATGAGGAATTCTGCGGAACAACATATCCTAGAATTTGAGTACTTTCTGGACAAATTTCAAATTATTTATGAAGATGTGGCTTTAAGGATGTTTTTTCATTAATTAAAGCAGGGTGCTCAACAATGGTTCCCAGTGTTTGGAAACAACTTCAATTAGTTCATGGCAAGGTTTTCAAGATGTATTTCTTAGATATTGGAACGAGCGTAATTCATATGAAAAACACCTTTTGGAATTATATTCTATCTAGAGGCAAAGCAATGAATCAATCGTTGATTTTAATAGGAGAGTTAAAAAAAAAATATTTCAGCATGCCAAAAGAGATTCGGCCTCTTGAAGTTGCAACTATGGTTTACTATTTGAGGGCTCTTTCTATTGTCTTGGCTTTCTATCTCAATGAGAGAAAGCCTTGCACTCTAGAGCTGATATTCCTTTATGCACTAGAAATCGAAGATAATGTGTGGGCTTGTAGAAATTTTTCCTATCATGTTGAAAGATCAAGTTTTGTTGAAGACAAGACGACCTGTTAAGAAAACATTGGAAATGATTTACAAGAGAATACAAATTTAGAGATGAACAAAGATTTTCAAACGGAGTCATAGGATTCATGTATTGCTAAAACATAAGAATTCAATCATTCTGAAGATTCTGGTCAAAAATTCTTTGCAACAACTGAACTACATGCTAAAAGCCTAGAAGACCATTACAATTTTCATAATTTTAATGATTTTGTGAATAGAGGAGAAACTAGTGGATCTTCTTAGGTGTGTTTGCAGGAGGGGGAAGATTTTTTTCCAGAATTCTACATCAACAAAATGTTCAGGAAAAGGAGGCAGCAGAAAATTGGTCGCATCAGTTCGATGATCTAGTAGTGGACTATATGGAAACTTTATTTTGTCAGCAACGAAAATTTATGCAAAGGTATGTGCAAAGCTTGGTATCTGGAAAAATTTCATGTTATATCCCTATTATGATCTTCAAATTTCAATAGTATGGAGACATTAGGACTAACATGCAGATGTTGGATTGGTGCCATTGGAAGGCTGACTTCACGTGATTGAGTTCATACATGAACACATATGTAGGAGTTGTGCATAAATAAGCTCAGAAGTTGAGCATTTATAGTTGTAGTATTTCTGGTTCGGTATTTTCAGTTTAAGGATAAAGGAAGGAGTCCAAAGTGTAGCGGCTTTTGGGAGGATTTCATATTGGATCAACTCCCATTTGGGTTTGAGTCCATACCCAATAAAGGCTACTGATCTACAAGTGCTCCTTGACTCCATGCCCAATAAAGGCTACTAATCTACAAGTGCCCTTTGACTCTAGGCCCAATAAAGGCTACTGATCAAAAATTTCTCCTTGAATCCATGCCCAATAAAGGCTATTGATCTACAAGTTCTCACAACTTTGCTACCAAATTGTTGTCCCCAATTGGAGCCAGATGTTGTAGCTTAATTTGACTCGGCTAAAATTCAAGAGAGGTTCTAATGAATTCAAGGTTATTGAGGAACAGTTGTTAAAATTTCAAGAAGACCTATAATATGCTCGAAAGGATAACCACAAGCTCAAGGAGGATTCATCACCACATGTGCACTAGAACCAAAATCGAGGAAGCATCAACATTGTAGGTGTAATCTAAGGAAAAGGAGAAGCAAAGAAGAAAAGCACACAGGTCAAGGTTGAGTTGGGATTATTCGCATTTTCCCTAAGAACTTAAGAGTTTGGAAGGCGGAATAAAGAATAAAACAGACAGTCGTAATCAAAGCGCAGATTTTAAGCGGAGAGATGGACAATGGAGATGATAGCACAGAAATGCGATAAGATATTGCAGCGATCTGAGGAATTGAAAATTGGTGGATTTGCAAAGTGTCGACGAGGTAAAGGTTATAAAATTCGATCTGTGGTGAGGCTTAAAGTTCCGATATTGCGATCGCATATCGTACGTCACAAGTTCAGGAGGGAAGGTGCTAAGGAATTTGTTGCGAACACCGAAGTGCAAATTGCGGTAAAGTTTCATTTTGCCTATTATGATTTGCGATCGACCCCACTCCACTTGCCACGTGATCCCTTTCTTTATCGCACATCACAAATTCAGGGGAATGGTGCTAAGGAATATGTTATGAACACTGAAGGCTGAAATTGCGATGAGGGACAGATGCGAAGTAGTTTCAGAGTAAAATTGCAAATGATTTCAGATTTGGAAGTAAGGGCCTTTCCTTTGAGAAATCGCATCAAAGGTTAGAGGAGGCTTATAACGTAAAATCGGTGAAAAACCGAAATGTGATAGAAAGCGAACGCGATGAATTCTTTAGAGGTGAATAGAATATATTTCAAGTCCAAGTCTTGCGGCAGTTTATGAGGAAAAGGCTGAACGCGGGAGTATACTAGGGTAGAAAATGACCCAACGCTACCCTTAGAAGTCTTAAAATCGGTTACACCATGATAATGGAAGAAATTATATATGCGGGCAGAAAGACTCGAGTGTGTGACCTGACGTAGAGAAAAGGATAAGAGAAGACGGAATGCAGCAGGCATGAGCAGAATATGTAGAGCTGGGTAGAAAATGACATGATGACAGCGTTCGAAATGCAAAATCATGGGCAGAGTCAGGTGGAGATGCGTTTATGTAGACTGTTAGGACATCGCAAACAAAATGGAAGGAGACACATCATCAAAAAATCAAATTCAACAAAAGGATTATATGCCAAGTGTTATTTTGTTTTCTTTGTTAAGATCAAAGCTACAATGGTGTCCTCGATTGCAATATAATAAGTAGCTTAACAGTTTTGGGCAATCTAGAAGTTTCAAGAAGCTCGAGCAGTTACAACTGCTTTTATTTGTATTTAAGGAGGCGAGAAAGAGAGAAGAAAGGTTCTAAGTTCTGGACCTCTTGGGGACTACATTTTGTACTTCTTTTTTGATGGGTGAATGAAGTAAGTAAAAATTTTCCTGCAATTGTTGATGGTGATTCACGTTTCTTGTGTCATTTTATGTGGTTTCTTCCTTGAATGAAGTGAATTAAAGAATCAGTTGGTCTCTGATTTACGTTTGTAAGTAAGAGTTAAATAGCCTTAATAAGTGCTCCTTCACTCCATCTCTTCTCCCTTCACAAATTCTCTCTGAAACTTAAACGTAATAGATTATGTGTTTACAACATATTATTTCTAGTTTCCCCTCTCTTCACAAACTCTCTCTGAAACTTTAAAGTAATAGATTCTATGTTTACAGCATGTTATTTTGATTTTCCCCTCTCTCCATGAATTTCCTCTGAAACTTAAAAGTAATAGATTATGTGTTTACAACATATTACTTTGAGCTTCCCCTGCAGTTATTCTTTTCCATTCAGATATCAACAGTCAATGGCATTTTGAAATCTTTTATTATTCTAGATCATTAAGGGTTTTAGAAAACTAGTTTCCAGTGGGATAGAATCGAGACCTCATGATAAAATTATTTTTGTGACACACTTTTAAAATGTCTTAAACAATTGTTCCTTTCACAATTAAGGGATTGTCTCTTAAGATACAACAATAGCCATCACTCATCCAAGGAGGCCTTTGGCACTTTGTTACAGAAAGTCAGAGATTCCTTAAAAATATGAACCCAAGACCGCCAATCTTTATTGTCTTGGAGAAATTTGAGTATATCATCTGCAATCCAAGGCTCACCTCCTCTGTGAATCATTGTCTCAAAGCTTGTGGTTTGCACCTTTCTCATCCTTTCAACCATATTATGACATGTCATGTTGCCAGAGACCTGAACCTAGGTGGATGTAATGAAAAACCACTATCTCAACCACTCAAGCTAAGAACCATTGATGGAATAAAATATCTTGAACCCATATGGATGGGATGGAAAACCACCATCTCAACCACTTAAGTTAAGAATCATACCTCTTGGAAATTTATATATTTGAAGTTAAGATGAACCTAGACTCGTTAGAAAACGGTGAAAATTATTATCATTCACTACTCTCTGTAAATGTAAATTAAGAAAACTTAAGCTTCTAGTATATCTATGAATATATCTATGAATCTACTATAATTAACTTGTTTTCATACCTTTATAAAATATACATGTATAATAAAACATAAATTTGAAATGATAAAAATCAACTTAAATCAGAACCTTGTTAATAAAAAAAAAACCTTTAAAATAAAATGCATTGTATTAAGGTTGTTGTATGTTTAGTTTTGTTGAGAAAGCTAACTAATTTCTCTATAAAAATTCTTATAAAGCTAGCTAACCTTCTTTACTTAAGAGTGCCCACTGATCAAATTTACAACATTGACATACTAATAGAGGTCATGATTTTCAAGGGCAGACATTGTAGAAAGTAATGAAGATTGATCCGATCAAACATAGTGGAGTTCAATCACCTAATTCGAGGAAAAAAAAGGAATTGTCTGTGTCTAAGTCGAAGAAGTGTAGTTCAACTGGAGACAAGGTGTGATATGTACCCTTTTTCATTACAAATATAAAGGAACGTCTGCGTCAACTAGAACAACACACTCAGGGATTGATTGGTTTGGTGTCAAAGTCTTGGGTGCCATTCTTCAGGACGTGGTATCTAGTGAGGATCAGAAAGTAAGGAAAATATATGGAGCGATGGATTAGGGGTTTGTGTTGAAAAGAGCCAAATTTAATTATCACAACTACCAGAGGACCGACCAAACATATGGCTGCATTCACCCCCTTTACGGACCAAACCATTTGTTGCCCCACTCTGCTCATTTATTTATTTGAACTGTAATTTGGTACTTGCTATAACTGCCTCCTTTCGCATATATTATAGTGATCTTCCCTTTACCCATCCCATTGAATCTTAGGTCACGGTTTCCAACCCTGGCAGGTCTCATTATTCTATCTCTCTGTCAAGATGGGGAGAACTCCCTGCTGCGAAAAAATTCATACAAACAAAGGCGTGTGAACCAAAGAAGAGGATGAATGCCTCATCACTCACATTCGAGCACACGGCGAAGGCTATTGGAATTCGCTTCCCAAGGCCACAGGTTTTTCTTGCCCAACCTCTGTTCTTCAATGGAATTAATAACTGCTTCTGAATTAGAGATATTATATATATGAACTTGCAAATTGAAGAGATTAGACATAACGTTTCCTTGATTTTCCAATGGAAGAGATTATAAGGTTTCTTGATTTTCAGATTGAAGAGATTATACAAGCTTTTCTTCATTTCTGGACTGAAGAAGAGATTTTCTTGATTTTCTGATCGAAGAGATTATATGAACTTTTCTTTGATTTTCCGACCGAAGAAAAGATTTTCTTGATTTTCCAATTGGAGAGATTATATGAACTTTTCTTGATTTTCTGATTGCAAGGTTGATGCGATGCAGGAAGAGATGCAGGCTCTGATGGATCAACAATTTGTGTCCCGATCTTAAGCGGGGAAACTTTTCAGAAGAAGAAGATGAGCTCATCATCAAACTTCACTCAGTTCTCGGCAACAAGTGTGTAATTTCATCACCTCTTTGGCTTCAATCATTTCTCTTTAGCAACAAGTGTGTGATTTTCATTGAGAGTTTTGTCCTTCTTATCATACTCATTGGTTTATGGACCATTTCTTAGTATATCAAAGTGCTGAACAATATTATTATATCTATTGGGAGAACTTGTACAATTGGTAAATGAGACATTAACCCTGAACTCTGCACGATTTTCATTAGTTCGATGGACTTGGTTGACTATATTATCTACTGAGACACACTTGGAACTTATCACAATCTCTTCAAAGTTTGATGACTATAGGTTTATATAAAAACATTTATTATTAATGTGTTTGTCATTCCACAAATATTTTTCTGCAATGTTTCCATGCTAAGAGAAATATGAAACCTTTTCGTTGACTGATGCGTTAATCAAATTGTTGTTTGAGAGTTTGATGATCAAATCATTGTCTTTCCTTGTTGAATTATACTCTTTTTCCTCCCTGTTGGTTATTCTTACTATCCTTTTGGCTTATGGGATTGCCTCTTTTTCTTTTTTGGAGTCTGTTTAGCCTATGGGCATGTGTTATGCAACTATCATGTTCGAAAACATAATCAACATCTGAATGTTGTGTTCTTGCAATCTAATTCTTGGGTCCACTGAAAATTTTTTTGTTTCAGTTGAATATGGTCAGGTAAATATTTGTTGTGATTTATCTCTATGCAAATTCTGGTGAAAATAAAGAGACCTTTCTTTGATCTTTCGTGGTCCATATTTTTTAATTTTCCTAGGGTATTCCTAATATCTTCTAGGACCTTCTGATGCCAGAAGGGAAGACGGGGATATAGTAGTCTCACCCATACCGACATTAATGAGACCAATATATTTGTGGCATCAAAATATGGGAATTATGGAGTAATAAAAATCCCAACTCTAGCCCAAAACCATGGCCCATAAGTTAGGATGCTCTCCAGATCTCTCTGTGTGTTGAATTGAACTATGAAGAAAATGTGGAACATAAATAAATGTCACAGTTTGGGGTCTAGAAATAAAATACCCACTAGTGTAATGCATTTTATTTAGGCCAAAAAATATTTAACTTACATTTACAACATTGGATTGAAGAGCATAAAAATGATAATTTATTTTTGTAAGATTTACTTCCATGGCTAGTGCATGTTCCATTTGTTGAACGATTTAAGGTCTTGACCCTTGTTTTGGATTTTGTTTGCTGGGATTGAAGCCTTCCCTTGCAATGATTCCTTGAAAGAGACAGATCCATTAAGGTTTCTGGAGCTCGGAGCTCCACCACACAATCCCAAGTTTATAGTAATGGTAGAGTTCTTCATGATGCCATAGTCCATCTGGAAGAAGTCTTGTAGCATTTTCCCTTCGTATAACAAGCATTCAAATTTTACAAGTATGTACAATATATTACAAATGCTTTGTTTCAAGTTTCCCATGAGATCCATAAAATGAATATCTTCCCATTAATATTTTTTTGAAAATCTAAAAAGTTTCCTATTCCATCACTACCTGCCTTTTGGCTAGAATAGAAAGGAAAAATCAAGGGAAGATCCCATGGTAGGATAGAACCATCATGAGAACAAGGCACTCCATGATCCAGGTGGATATTGGTGGCCACCCGCCTATTCCACTTGGGGCCCCACCATTGTTTCTTTCAGTTTTTCAGATTCCTTAATTGTAGCACAACTTACTATTTTTAGCAATTTTTCGGGTCCTGAACTTCCGAAACCGTTTTGAGCCCTAAATGACGTTTTTTTGGAAAATAAGGAGCAACATGTTCTATAGACTGATGTTTCTCACTCAAAATTTGGAGTCCTCAGAGATATTTCTAACGAGGTATGGTGCACTTCAATAACGCTTCATCTCCTAGGGTTAGGTTTTTGGATGTTTAGGGTTTTCCATTGTTTCTCAATAATAAATAGGCCCTAAACCTCATTGTAACATAATTCAGAGGCCTATAGCCACCACATCTCTTCTCGGAGATAAGCTACCAGCGTGCTCGCTATTTTACTTCCATTTTATCTGTAAACAAATTTCAGTTCTTTGATATTAATGAAATGAAGTATTATTTCTGTTGCATCTTTTTATTTATGCTTATATGTGTATTATGTTACGTTCTTGCATAAATCCAGGTTAGTGGTATCAGAGCAGTTTTCTCTTTCTCGATCCTTCTTTGCATGTCCCCAACGAGGTCAGGGTATAAGGAGTTAGGGCTCGATCTGGTGGAACCTTTGTAAGATCGGCCTCACAAACCCTGACGGCTGCCCATGGGGACAAAAAGAAATATGAGGGAGCGGGAGATCCTATAAAAATATTGCTTGATGAGGCCCTCGAAAAAAAAGGAACGCAATGATGGATAGATTTTCCTAGATCCTTCAACGACTGCCCACCAATGGCGCATTTGCATCTGGTAGCCACTCTGGAGGCGCAACTGCTTTTAAGATACAAGTAAACTTTGATATTCCCATATTTGAGGGTCAAATAGATGCAGTTGTTGTAAATATATTTTTGAATCTATTAGAAGGATATTTCTCAGTTCATGACTTTTCCGACCGAGAGAAGATTATTTTTGCACTCCTCAAGGCTACCCCCCATGTCAAGGACTGGTGGGAAACCTACTATGAGAAAAAGGACGAGGGGGAACCCTCTTTGTTCTTGGTCATACCCACTTGGAATTCTTTCTGAGATGCCATCAAGGAACAATATTATCCTATGGGGAGCTATGAGGAAAAGTACATACAATGGACTACGTTGAGGTAGCAAAGGGATCAAGATGTGTGTGAGCTGACGAATCTATTCCATACGCTGTGCACAAAGTTGGGTATCAAAGATTAGGAGAAACATTTGGTGTTGAAGTACCGCATTTATTTGCACAGAAACATTCAGGAGGAAATGGAGTTCCTCGACATCCCCTCGCTTGGCATGGCATAACGAATTTATACCAAGATCGAGAAGAAATTCAAACAAAAGAAATGAGAATTTGGATCTATGAATCAAAATCAAGGGAAAGGTGCCCCCAAACTACAGAAAAAAGAACAAAGCCAAGGCATGGCGGCCCAAGACAACCTGCTGAAGCTGCAAGAAAAGAACAACACCGTGAAGCCGAAGAAGGACACAGGAAAGTGGTGTGAGTTCCGTAAGAGCTCCACTCACAACACAAGTGAGTGTCGGGTCAAGCAGTCACTGGTGGTCGAGATAAGGGCTTCTGAATCAGATGCATGCTTCGACTATGAATCAAAACCCAACAAGGGGAATGACAAAGGGAAGCAGATTATTGATGCGAAGCCCAATGCCACCGTTGATACTGTGAAGATCTAGAAGGAGGAATCGGAAGATCCAGAGTAGGAGGAGCATCTATTTCACTCCCAGATGTGGGTAAAGGATTCCCCGCTATAGCTCATTGTTGAGAGTGGGAGCAAAAAGAACCACATTTCAGTAGAGTTCATGAAGCAGTTGGGCTTACCGACCACAACACACCCACAGTCGTACCCCATCAGGTGTCTTCACCAAGGACAGGATCTCCGAGTCAGCCAGCAATGTCGCCTCCCCTATAGCATCAGGCCCTTCATGGATGAGGTATTATGTGACATTTCTCCTCTTGATTTTTGTGATGTATTATTAGGCCAAACATACTTGTGGAAGCGACATGTTGTGAATGAGTCCCGGCCTCGAGCTATTATTGTTACTTTTGGAAATAAGTTGTACAGGATACCAGAGGTACCACCGCCTGTTGCTATCTCTTTGGTTCCTGCAAAACAATGCAGTAATCTCATTTACAAAACTGGGAAAAAAAATTTCCTGATGATCCGCCCCTAAGGAAAGAAGAAGACTATGGCCACGACCTCCAGACAGGGCTCCTCTGCATGAAAACAACAAATGGACAAGGTAGTGGAGGAGTACGGGGACATATTCACCTCACCCACAGGGGTGCCTATGAACTGTCAGGTCAAGCACCCCATCTATCTGACCTCAGGTGCTCTGCTGCCCAATGGACTGATCAATCAGTGCTCTGTTCTGGAGAAAGATGAAATCAAGAGGCACAACTAGGAGCTAGTGCATAAAGGTCACATCCAGCCAAGTTCATCGCCCTATGGGAGCCTGAACGTGTTGGAGTAGAAGAAGGTGTAGAAACTTATATAACTGATATTTTATACATCTAAGATTCTCTTGATCACACACTCTTTGACTTCATGCACAATACAGAATCTCTTCTACCATTGATCATTAATTGCAGAAATAAAAACAATTGCATGCGCACATTAAAACCATAAACATTCACACATATGAACATAGTATTTTATGGGAAATATTAAAGCTGAAAACCCCTAAATATCTGTATATTATATGTCATAGATATCATGTAACAATCATTATACAAATCTCCTCACAAGCTCTCAGTACAATCTCCAATTTTTACACATTAATCAGGTCTGATCTAGCAAAACACATGCTTCAATCTCTGCCACCTGCTAGCTTGCCTCTACTGTGCAATCACTGCTGAAGAATGGCTCTGAATGAACTCGAATTGGTCCATCCTTTCTCACACAATCCTCATTGGCATCTCCAACCACTGTGTGTTGCAAATCATGCAACACTATAGTCACAACTGATAGTCACACTGCTCTTTCACCTACCTCTTCACTGGTCTCCACTGAAGCTATATCTGCCCTTAGTTAGCGATGTATTATTTAGTTGATTAATGAGTTAATAATTAGTGAATTAATTAATAATTAATTCACACCACTCTCACTAGTGTATCAATCAGTTAGACTAGATAAACCTAGCTCAACTATGTTTAACTCGGTTAAAAGCTGAACACAACTCCACCAACTACTTCTACAACTCCACCAAACTCATCACATGAGTTCTAAGCCGAAGTATCCATGCAATAGCTCCACTTAACCCTCAGGAATAGCGTAATTCCTTCTGTCAGCTCTTGTGCCACATCTGTGCACTTAACTGAAGTGCTCTAAGAGAATAAGATAATGTTTATAGTCCAAATATTATTAAGAGCAAATAATATTCGACATATATTTTTTTAGACTGGCAATCTAAAAATAGATTCTGCCCAATATGTCTAAAAATAGAAGTCCATCTAATTTTCCAACTTGACCAAACATCCACAAATAGCATCCTGCAACTCATAGAATATGATCGACATGTCTAAAAATAGACATAGTCTAAAAGTAGACTTGCGCCAAAAATAGCCTGCGGGCCCACTTAGTGAAGGTGACTCTTTTCACTAAGCTCATCATCTTGTTGCAATCTCAACACTCCCTCTCAAAAAGATAGGGATTATACGCACGATCTGCCCACACATGGTATTCGAATTTATTCTGGTGAGCGCCAACCGATGAATGTAAGCACATCCTAATCCTCAGTGGGAATGTATGAAAGTAACATGCTCTTTCATGCACACAATCTCTGATATGAGGATACGGATGTCAATGTGTTTAGATCTATCACAAAATGTTTGGATTAGCGAAGCCTTGATGCAACTCTGATTATCACAATATATCACAGTAGGATCTAAGTGTGAACCGAACAACCCGACCAGGATCTTCCTCATCCATATAGCCTCGCATGCAGCCAAACTCGCTGCCATATACTCAGCCTCTGCTAAAATAAGTGCCACGGATCTCTTCTTCCTGCTGTATCAAGAAACTATTGTCGACCCGATACTGAAAATCCCTCCAGATGTGCTCTTTCTATCTGTTGGGCTCCCTGCCCAATCTGCATCCGTGAAGCCACACAACTTCACCTCATTCGAATGTCTGTACCATAATCCATATCCCAATGTGCCTCTGAGATATTTCAATACATGCTTGTCTGCCTTCCAAAAGAGCTTGGTAGGCTTAACCATAGCTTGTGAAAGCTGGTTAACAGCATAGCATATGTCAGGTCATGTATTGACTAGATACATGAGCGACCCCACCAACTGTCGGTAAACAGTGGCATCCACTACCTCTGCCGATGTAGCATCCTCTTTCCTCCATCCACCAGGAAGAGGAGTGTCAATAGGCTTGCAGCCTTGCATGTTGAACTTCTCCAGTATCTCCCGGGCATACTTGCCTTGAGACACAAAAAATCCATCATTGCGCTACCAAATTTCCAATCCCAAGAAATAATGAAGGAGGCCCAAGTCCTTCATCTCAAACTCCTTTACAAGATCAACCTTGCATGAGTGTATCAACAGTTCATCACCCGTCAAAATAAAAACATCTACATAAATTAAAATGATCAGCAACTTACCCTCCACCACAATCTGGTATAGGTTCGGATTCGCCTCACTCTTGGAGAATCCAAGTCCGGTGAAATAACTTTCTATCCATGTGTACCACGCATGAGGTGCTTGTTTCAACCCATACAACGCTCTTTTGAGCCTGCACACATGCGACTCGCTGTTGAAGATCTCGAAACCTTCGGGCTACTCTATGTACACCTCCTCCTCAATCACTCCGTTGAGGAACACAGTCTTCACATCCATCTGATGAATGTGCCACCCCATCTGCGCTGAGAGAGCAAGAATCGTTCGTATGGAAGAATACCTTGCGACAGGTGCAAAGGTTTCCTCATAATCGATCCCCTCAATCTATGAGAAGACTCGGGCAACAAATCTTACCTTGTACTTCTCCACACTCCCATCAGCTGCTTGCTTCACTTTGTAGATCCATCTCGAACCTACCACTGATTTCCCTTCCGGCCTTGGGACAATCTCCCATGCATTGTTTCTGAAAATCGAATCATACTCTTCCACCATGGAATCTACCCATGTGGGGTCCTCCACAACTTCCTCGAAAGAGGATGGCTCTGTCACGATACACTTTCTCATAAGAGCCATGTATCCAATATACCGGTCAGGTGACTGTCTCTGTCTACGTTGTGATATAGGTGCTCCTACAATATTCTTTGCATCCTGAATCAGTCGCTCAGCTTTTGTAGTGCGCTTCCGCCCTCTAATGGTTGGCGCTGCATGAGTGGTCTCTTCCACTCCATGAACCTCCTCTTGTGGCTGATCCACATCCTGAGGCTCATCCTTAGGAACTAATAGCTCCTCATCTGCATGCAAGTGTGGCTCCCTCTCAAGCGAACACTTCATGGCTTTCTCCTCATGAAATTTGATATCCCATTGCACAACTGTCTTCCGACTGTCTGGCAAATACACATGATAGTTTTGGGGTGTATCAGTGTACCCCACAAATATCCCAACCTCTACAGTCGGCTCTAACTTCTTCCTAGCATCCTTCGTCACATGAATGTAAACAGGTGAACCAAAAATCCTCAAATGAGAAATATCAGGCTTCTTACCAAAAAATTCCTCCTCGGGTGTACTCATGCCAAGTATCCTATGAGGACAATGGTTTTGCACATAAACCGCAGTATTGCAAGCTTCAGCCCACAAGTGTATGGGAAGGCCCTGATCATGTAACCTTGCCCATGCAGCACCCACGATCATTTTGTTCTTTGGCTCAGCGACCCCATTCTGTTGTGGGTTATGAGGCGCTATGAGCTCTCTTCGAATTCCTTCTGTGCTGCAAAAGTCCTTGAATTCGCCAGAGATGAATTCACCACCATTGTCGCTCCTAAGAGCCTTCACCTGCTTCCCCAATTCTTTCTCAACCAGTGCCTTGAACTCACAGAACTTTGAGTATGTCTCGCTCTTCTTCTGCATGAAGAAGATCCAGCACTTCTGAGAAAAATCATCAACAAATGTCACATAGTACCTGTGTTTTGCTGTCGAAGCTACTAAGAAAGGTCCACACACGTCTGTATGAATTCTCTCAAGGATCTTCGTGGTGTGACTATCCTTCTCATGAAAGGTGGCTTTCAAAAAATTTCCCAAAGTACATCCCTTGCACTGATCTAACTGTGCAAGTGTACCTTTGGGAAACCCGATAGAAATCTGCTGCAAAATTTTCAAAGCACCATGGTGAAGATGGCCCAATCTCCTGTGCCATAGCTCGCCCTCATCTCGGCTCACCACTCCTTCTGCCTTGCCTGCCATTTTTGCAAAACCATCTACCTGCAACTGATAAAGGTTCTTAACTCGAACCCCTATCCTCCGGGTTTCACCAGTTGCCTTACTGCACAGGAAAGCCTTTCTCTCGCTAAAGACAACATCATATCCCTTGTCTTCCAACATGGCCATCGAGATCAGATTCTTCTTCAATCCTAGAACATGCATGACATCCTTCAATATGAAAGGTTTACCAGAATCCCTCTCAAAGGAAATGGTCTCGATACTAGTCGCACTGTATCTACCATCATCGCCCATCTCGATGTGCACTCCAAGATCCTTCTCATCCAGATCACTGAACAAATCTTTGTCTCTGGTCATATGAAAAGACGCACCACTATCAAGAAACAACACTAAACCCATCATACTTGAGACCAAGCATGCGATCAGCAAAAAATCCAGCTCAAACTATGAGGCTAAGGCCTCTCCAACTGCAGATCCAGCAACCTGCTTATTTTTCTTCTTCTGTGGACAATTAGTGGTGTAATGTCCGTGTTGGTGACAGTGAAAGCACTTCACCTTGGACATGTCCTGCTTCTTGCCTTTCGCACCGGATTGAGAAGCATTCTTCTTGCTCTTCCCTTTCCTTGCTTTGGAAACCAAAGCACAATTTTCTTCATCTGCACTCTTTGATGAAGATCCGTCCCTGGTACTCTGCCTTATCTCCTCTTGCACAAGATCCGACCAAAGTCACTCCCATCCTAGAAATTTCTCCCGACCATTGACAGAGTCCCGATAGGAATGCCAACTCTTCGGAAGCCAAAGGAGAGCCAATCTCACCAAGTCCTTGTCATCTACAGTAACCCCCACACTTCCCAGCTCATCCCTGCACTGGAAAAAATTCGTGAGGTACTTGGGTATACTGTTGCCTTTCTCCATTTTTATGTTCCTGAGTTTATCCTTGATCGCCAACTTCCTCTGGTCGCTCTTGCTTTGGAATAAATCTGTCAAAGCTTTCCACATCAAGAATGGAGAAGATTTACCATGAATGTTGGACACTATGTGATACTTCACACCTTCCAATAGAATCCTTCGACACTTTGTTGTCTTCTTTTGCCATGCGTCAAGTGCGATAGCATCGCTAGAAGCAGGTTTTGGAATTTCTGCATCTATGAACTCCTTCAACCCATTGTCATCCAGCACCACCTCCATCCTGTCCTTCCATGCAATATAATTCGAGCTGCCCTCAAGGAAATACTCCAATCGCAATCTGTTGAAAGACATCTCAACTTCGACACCAAGAAAACACTGCTGCAAATTCGAATTCCACCAGCACAAAACTCAACCGCTTCAATGTTTTTCAATTTATCCAATGATCAATATTTCTCTGATACCATGTAGAAATTTATATAACTGATATGTTATACATATGAGATTATCCTGATCACACACTATTTGACTTCATGCATAATACAGAATCTCTTCTACCATTGATCATTAATTGCGGAAATAAAAACAATCGCATGCGCACATTAAAACCATAAACATTCACACATATGAACACAGTATTTAATGGGAAAGATTAAAGCTGAAAACCCCCAAATATCTGTATATTATATGTCATAGATATCATGTAACAATCATTATACAAAGCTCCTCACAAGCTCTCAGTAAAATCTCCAATTGCTACACACTAATCAGGTCCGATCTAGCAAAACACATGCTCCAATCTTTGCCACCTGCTAGCCTGCCTCTACTGCGCAATCACTACTGAAGAATGGCTCTGAATGAACTCAAATTGGTCCAGCCTTGCTCACGCAATCCTCATTGGCATCTCCAACCACTGTGTGTTTCAAATCATGCAACACTATAGTCACAACTAATAGTCACACTACTCTTTCACCTACCTCTTAACTGGTCTCCAATGAAACTGTCCATGCACTGTAGTTAACTAATTTATTCTTTAGTTAATTAATGATTTAATAATTAGTGAATTAATTAATAATTAATTCACACCACTCTCACTAGTGTATCAATCAGTTAGACTAGATACAACTAGCTCAACTATGTTTAACTCAGTTAAACTGAACACAACTCCACCAACTACTTCTACAACTCCACCAAACTCACACATGAGTTCTAGAATCGAAGTATCCATGCAATAGCTCCACTTAACCCTCAGGAATAGCGTAATTCCTTCTGTCAGCTCCTGTGCCACATCTCTGCACTTAACTGAAGTGCTCCAAGAGAATAAGATAATGTTTATAGTCCAAATATTATTAAGAGCTAATAATCTTCGACATATCTATTTTTAGACTGGAAAACTAAAAATAGATTCCGCCCAATATGTCTAAAAATAGAAGTCCATCTATTTTTCCAACTTGAAAAACCATCCACAAATAGCATGCTGCAACTCATAGAATATGATCGATATGTATAAAAATAGACTTGCGCCAAAAATAGCCTGCGGGCCCACTTAGTGAAGGCGACTCTTTTCACTAAGCTCATCATCTTGTTGCAATCTCAACAAAAGGATGGGACTTGGAGACTTTGTATTGATTATAGGGCACTGAAAAAGATCACTGTCTGGAATAGGTACCTAATCCCAAGGATTGATGACCTTCTGGACCAACTCAAAGGGGCAAAATATTTCAGCAAGATTGACTTGAAGTCCAAGTATCACCAGGTACCAATCTAACCCTCCTATCTGTGGAAGACTCCCTTCAAATCCAAGGAGGGCCTTTTTGAATGGTTTTTCATGCCTTTCAGGTTGACGAATGCTCCCACAACCTTCATGAGGTTGATGGATGACATATTGCGACCATCCACCAATTCATTTGTAGTAGTGTACTTGGATGACATCCTGATCTTCAACCAGACTTGGGAAGAGCACCTCCACCAAATCTGACAGTTCCTCTAAACACTGCGGCAACACAAGTTGTGTGCCAATTTGGAGAAGTGCACTTTTGGAATGACCCAGGTTCAGTATCTTGGATACATTGTTGATGAACGGGGGGTGCATGTGGATCCAACCAAGATCTAAGTCAATTGGGATTTGCCAGCCCCAACCACTCTAACACAGCTTCGACTCTTTCTGGGTCTTGCTAATTTCTACCGTGGGTTTGTGTTAGTATTCTCTCATATCACTTGGCCCTTGATTCAAGTCACCAAGGGAGGAGCGAAAGAAAAATTATTTTGGTCTTAATCTCAAGAGAAGGCGTTCGTAGAATTGAAACATCGCCTCTACTCTGCCCCAATGCTCACATTACCGGGCTTACAACAACCATTTGAGATCGAGACAGATTCCTCTCATTATTCTATTGGGGCAGTTCTTACTCAACAAGGGCATCCAGTGGCATATCATAGTGAGACATTATCCGACATAGTCCGCGACTATCCCACTTATGACAAAGAAATGTATTCCATTGTGCAGGCTTTTCGACAATGGAAGCATTACGTTTTGATAAAGGAAATGGTCATCCACACAGACCACCAACCCCTGTAGTTCATACAGACATAGGATAAGTTGTAGAACGGTCGCCATCAGAAGTGGTCCACATATCTGCAACAATTTCATTTGAACATCAAGTACAAGAAGGGAAACACCAATAATGTTCCAGACTTCCTCAATCGACCACCAATCGTGGCACTAACCACCGTTCTCAAATCTTGTGGGAATGACACTTTTGATTGGCCGCCTCTCTACAAGAGCGACCTAGAATTTGTTCATACATACAAGACACTCTTGGAGGGTACGCAAGTTCCAAATTTTCAACTCCAGGATGCACTGCTATATCACCTTGGACATATTTTTGTTCCTTCAAGAAATCGTGTTAAGATGATTTGGGAAGCGCACTACAGTCGAGTTGCTGGGAATTTCAGGGTCGAGAAAATAGTGGCAGTACTGCAAAAGTATTTCTATTGGCTAAACCTTCGATAGGATGTCAGGAAGTACATCATATCCTCCGCTGCTTGCACCATTGCCAAACCGACCATAAAGAAGTAAGGCCTCTATAATCTGCTACCTACCCCCAGTCAACCTTGGGAATCCATATCCATGGATTACATGTCGAGCCTTCCTTCTGCTAAGCATGGAAATAACTGTGTTTTCGTGGTCGTCAACAGATTCTCGAAGATGGCCATTATGGCAGCCTGTAAGAAGAACATCACAGCAGAAGCCATTGTTAAACTCTTCTTTGAATGAGTGTGGGTGCACTTTGGGATCCCATAGTCTATCATCTCAGATAAGGACAGTAGGTTCCTCAGCATATTTTGTTCCAACCTCTGGTTAATGCTAGACACCAAACTCACCAAGTCCACAGCTTTCCATCCCCAAACTGATGGCCAGACAGAGGTCGTCAACAGGATGATTGTACACATTATGCGCATGTACAATTCAAAGCATCCACGCACATGGGATGAGAGCCTTCCCTATGTACAAAACAACTATAATCGGGCTCTCCACAACTCAACCGGCCGCAACACCTTTCAGGTGGGCTTGGTATTCTAGCCACTATGTCCCATTGACGTAGCCATGCCATTTGCGACTACTCAAGTCGATTTGGCTATGTCCAGTTTGAAGCTGACAAAGAGAATAGGTTCATTAAGCACATTCAACACATCCACCAACAAGTTCATGATAGATTGGACAGAGCCAATGCTAAATACAAGCAACGACATGATGAACATCGAGTGCCACACAACTTCTAGGTGGGTGACAAAGTGTGGCGACATTTGCAGCAGGAGTGCCTCACTGGACCCCACCACAAACTTCTCCCGCTCCGATATGGGTCGTACACCATCACCAAGGATGTAGGGGCCAATGCCTTCGAGCTCAGTATTCGACCATTCCTTGGCCTACACCCAGTATTCAATGTGGACCACCTTTGGCCCTACTTCCCACCTATACTGGACACCTCCGACATTGTAGAACAATTCACACCAATAGAGTTAAACCCAGACTGCAGGGAACAGGCCACCACGGATTGTATCATGGACATGAAAATCAATAACACTCACCAGCAGAAGATCCAATTGCATCAGTTTGTCAAATTTGGCCAACTCTAGCACCAAGGCAAGTGGTTCACCAGGGACCAAGTTCAACAGAAGTTTCCTCATCTCATAGAGGAACTCAACGCAATGGGGACCATTGCTTCTTAAGGGGGGAGGAATGATCTAGGTGGATATTTTTGGCCACCCAACTATTACACTTGGGGCCCCACCATTTTTTCTTTCAGTTTTTCAGTTTCCTTAATTGTAGCACAGCGTACTGTTTTTAGCAGTTTTTCGGGTCCTAAACTTCCGGAGTCGTTTTAAGGCCCTAAACGACGTTTTTTGGGAAAAACAGGAGAAACATGGGTCTATAGACCGATGTTGTTCACTCTAAAGTTGGAGTCCTAGGACAGATTTTTCTAACAAGGTATGGTGCGCGTCAAATGGAGATCGTATGCCAAAGTTACGTCCCGGATAAGTTGATGTACCAATTTACCCAAATGGGGCCCATAGTTTTGGCGCTTTATCTCCTAGGGTTAGGTTTTTGAATGTTTATGGATTTCCATTGTTTCTCAATAATAAATAGGCCCTCAAGCGTCATCGTAACATAGTTCAGAGGCCTGTAACCACCACATCTCTTCTCAAAGATAAGCTACCAGTGCCCTAGCTAGTTTATTTCCATTCTGTCTGTAAAAATTTTTTACTTCTTTGATATTAATGAAATGAAGTATTATTTCCGTTGCATCTTTGTATTTATGGTTATATGTGTATTTTTTTGCATTCGTGCATAAATACGGATCATTCCATTTATGCAAACCTCAATACAAACAGAGTTTGATGAGCAAGGAAGGCTATAATAAATAAAATAGTTGTAGGCCCAGTTGGCTTTCCATGTGCAGGCACCACACACTAGTAATACCCTAATTGGGGCATCAGTCCTTAGGGAACTTTTAAAAGCTTTGTACCTTTCTTCCAAAAGCGTAATGTGATTGAATGAAAAGAGAAAATGATGAACATAGTTGTTGTAGCCTAATTTGACTCGGCTAAAAGTCTAGAGAGGTTCTGAGTAGTTCAAGGTTATTTAGGAACAGTTCTTAAAATTTCAAGAAGACTTGTAATATGCTTGAAAGGATAACCACAAGCTCAACGAGGATTCATCATCACATGTGCACTAGAACTAAAATCGAGGAAGCAGCAACATTGGAGGTGTAATCTAAGCCAGAAGAGTAGCAAAGAAGAAAACCGCACAGGTCAAGGTCGAGTCAGGCTTATTCGTTTTTCGCTAAAAACTTAAGAGTTTGGAAGTCGGCGTAAAGAAGAAAACAGACGACGAGGATTGAAGTGCAGAGTTGAAGTGGAGAGATGGACGATGAAGATCATAGCACAGAAATGCGATAAGATATTGCGACGATCAAAGGAATTGAAAATTGGTGGAGTTGCAAAGTGTCGACGAGATAAAGGTTATAAAAGTTGAGCTACAATGAGGCCTAAATTTGCGATATTGCGATGTGATGCGATCACATATCGCATGTCGCAAGTTCAGGAGGGAAGGCGCTAAGGAAGTTGTTGCAAACGTCGAAGTGAAAAGTGCGATAAAGTTTCATTTTGCTGATTACGATTTGCAATCAGCCCCACCTCCACTTGCCACGTCATCCCTGTCTTTATCGCGCATCGCACATCACAAATTCAGGGGAACAGTGCTAAGGAATATGTTACGAACATTGAAGGCCGAAATTGCGATAAGGGACAAATGCGAAGTAGTTTCAAAGTAAAATTGCAAAGGATTTCAGATCCAAAATTAAGGGCCTTTCCTTTGAGAAATCACATCAGAGGTTAGAGGAGGATTATAACGTAAAACCGGTGAAACACCGAAATGCGATAGAAATCGGACGTGATGCATTCTTCAAAGGTGAATCGAATATATTTCAAGTCCAAGTCTTGTAGTATTTTATGAGGAAAAGGTTGAACGCGGGAGTAGAATCGGGTGGAAAAAGACCTAAAGCTACATGTAGAAGTCCTAAAAGAGGTTACGCCTTGATAATGGAAGAAAGTCTAAACGCGGGTAGAAATACTCAGGTGTGTGACTTGACACAGAGCAAAGGAGAAGAGAAGACAGAACAAAATAGGCACAAGCAAAAGATGTAGAGCTAGGAAGCAGATGACATGATGACAGCATTCGAAACGCAAAAGCTTGGGCAGAGTTGGGTGGAGATGCATTTTTGCATACTGTTAGGACATCACAGCCGAAACGGAAGGAGACACATTAGCAACAAATCAGATTTAGCAAAAGTATTATATGCCAAGTGTTATTTTGTTTTCTTTGTTAAGATTGAAGCTACAATGGTGTCCTCCATTGTAATGTAATAAGTAACTTAACAGTTTTGGGCAGTGTAGGAATTTCAAGAAGCTCGAGCAGTTACAAACTTGTTTTGTTCGTCTTTAAGGAGGCGAGAAAGAGAGAAGAAAGGTTCCGAGTTCTAAACCTCTTGGGGACTACATTTTGTATTTCTTTTTATTATGGGTGAATGAAAGAAGCAAAAAGTTTCCTGCAACTGTTGATGGTGATTCATGTTTCTTGTGCCATTTTATGTGGTTTCTTCCTTGAATGAAGTGAAGTAAAGAAGCAGCTGGTCTCTGATTTACGTTTGTAAGTAAGATTTAAATAGCCTTAATAAGCGCTCCTTCACTCCATCTCTTCTCCCTTCACAAATTCTCTCTGAAACATAAAAGTAATAGATTCTATGTTTACAACATATTATTTCAAGTTTCCCCTCTCTTCACAAACTTTATCTGTAACTTTAAAGTAATAGATTATGTGTTTACAACATGTTATTTTGAGTTTCCCCTTTCTCCATGAATTTCGTCTAAAACTTAAAAGTAATAGATTCTGTGTTTACAGCATATTAATTTAAGTTTCCCCTACAGTTCTTCTTTTCCATTCAGATATCAGCAGTCAATGGCATTGTGAAATCTTTTATTATTCCATATTATTAAGGGTTTTAAAAACTAGTTTCCAATGTGATAGAACCGAGACCTCATGATAAAATTATTTCTGTGACACAATTTTAAAATGTCTTAAGCACTGATTCCATTCACAACTGAGGGATTGTCTCTTAAGATACAACATTTTATGGCGTCGTTGCCAAGCACGAAGGCACAAAGTTATTTTTCCCTGGGTATTGAGATCTATTTCTTGATGGTGAACAAGATTTAGATACAAATTTGGTTGTTTATTATTCACCTGGCGACTCCACTGATGAAGGTTTCATTAGATGAGGAATTCTGCGGAACAACATATCCTGGAATTTGAGTAATTTCTGGACAAATTTCAAATTATTTATGAAGATGTGGCTTTAAGGATGTTTCTTCATTCATTAAAGTAGGGTGCTCAACAATGGTTCCAGTGTTTGGAAGAAAATTCAATTAGTTCATGGCGAAGTTTTCAAGATATATTTCTTAGATATTGGGACGAGCATAAGTCATATGAAAAACACCTTTTGGAATTATATTTTATCTAGAGGCAGAGAAATGAATCAATCGTTGAGTTTAATAGGAGGTTTTAAAAAACTTATTTCAGCATGCCAAAATAGATTCGGCCTCTTGAAGTTGCAGTTATGGTTTACTATTTGAGGGCTCTTTCTATTGTCTTGGCTTTCTATCTCAAGGAGAGAAAGCCTTGCACTCTGGAGCTGATGTTTCTTTATGCACAGGAAATCGAAGATAATGTGTGGGCTTGTAGAAATTTTTCCTATCATGTTGAAAGATCAAGTTTTGTTGAAGATGAGGACATGTCAAGAAAACATTGGAATTGCTTTACAATAGAATACAAATTCAGAGATGAACAAAGATTTTCAAACAGAGTCAGAGGATTCATATATTGATAAAACACAAGAATTCAAGCATTCTAAAGATTCTGGTCAAAAATTCGTTACAACAATTGAACTACACGCTGAAAGCCTGGAAGATCATTGCAATTTTCATAATTTTAATGATTTTTTGAATAGAGGAGAAACTAGTGGATCTTCTCAGGTGTGTTTGCAGGAGGGGGAAGATTTTCATCAAGATTTGGCATTATACGAAGAACATCAACATTATGAGGAACAAATCTTAGATTTCTCTTTTCAACCTTAATGGTTGTCAGTAGAAAACAACAATCAATCTTCTCGTATACAACCTCAAATTGAGGAGTCATATAGTGAAGGAAGTTGCCCTGTTTAAAGAAGTCTGCATCAACAAAATGTTCAAGAAAAGGAGGCAGCAGAAAATTGAACTCATTAGTTCTATGATCTAGTAGCAGACTATATGGAAACTTTATTTTGTCAGCAACGAACATTTATGCAAAGGTATGTGCAAAGCTTGGTATCTAGAAAAATTTCATGGTATCTCCCTATTATGATATTCAAATTTCAACAGTATGGAGACATTAGGTCTAACATGAAGATGTTGGATTGGTGCCATTGGAAGGCTGACTTCACCTGATTGAGTTCATACATAAACACATATGTAGGAGTTGTGCATAAATAAGCTCAGAAGTTGAGCATTTTTAGTTGTAGTGTTTCTGGTTAGGTATTTTCAGTTTAAGAATGAAGGAAGGAGTCCAAAGTGTAGCAGGTTTCAGGAGGATTTCATACTAGATCAACCCCCATTTGGAATTGATTCCATGCCCAATAAAGGCAACTGATCTACAAGTGCTCCTTGACTCCATGCCCAATAAAGGCTATTGATCTACAAGTGCTCTTTGACTCCAGGCCCAATAAAGGCTACTAATCAACAAGTGCTCCTTGAATCCTTGCCCAATAAAGGCTATTGATCTACAAGTTCTCAGCACTTTCCTACCAAAGTGTTGTCCCCAATTGGAGCCAAATGTTGTAGCCTAATTTGACTCGGCTAAAAGTCAAGAGAGGTTCTGAGGAATTCAAGGTTATTGAGGAACAATTGTTAAAATTTCAGGAAGACCTGTAATATGCTCGAAAGGATAACCACAAGCTCAAGGAGGATTCATCATCACATGTGTACTAGAACCAAAATCGAGAAGCAGCAACATTGGAGGTGTAATCTAAGCCAGAGGAGCAGCAAAGAAGAAAAGTGCACAGGTCAAGGTTGAGTCGGGCTTATTCGCATTTTCCCTAAAAACTGAAGAGTTTGGAAGGCAACGTAAAGAAGAAAACACACTATTAGGATCAAAGCGTAGAGTTGAAGCGAAGAGATGGACAACAGAGATCATAGCACATAAATGCGATAAGATATTGTGGCGATCAGAGGAATTGAAAATTGGCAGATTTGCGAAGTGCCGATGAGGTAAAGGTTATAAAAGTCAATCTGCGGTGAGGCCTAAAGTTGCGATATTGCGATGTGATGCGATCGCATATCACACATCACAAGTTCAGGAGGGAAGGCACTAAAGAATCTTTTGCGAACGCCGATGTGCAAAGTGCGATAAAGTTTCATTTCATTGATTGTGATTTGCGATCAGCCCCACCTTTGCTTGCCACATCATCCTTGTCTTTATCGCACATCACAAATTCAGGGGAACGATGCTAAGGAATATGTTATGAACACCAAAGGTTGAAATTGCAATAAGGGACGGACGCGAAGTAGTTTCAGAGTAAAGTTGCAAAGGATTTCAGATCCGGAAGTAAGGGTCTTTCCTTTGAGAAATCGCATTGGAGGTTAGAGGAGGCCTATAACTTAAAAATGGTGAAACAACGAAATGCGATAGAAATCGGACGTGATGCATTCTTTAGAGGTGAATAGAATATATTTCAAGTCCAAGTCTTGTAGCAGTTTATGAGGAAAAGGTTGAACGCGGGAGTATACTCGGGTGGAAAAAGACCCAACGCTACGTGCAGAAGTCTTAAAAGTGGTTATGCCCTGATAATGGAAGAAAGTTTGAACGCGAGCAGAAAGACTTGGGTGTGTAACCCGATGCAGAGCAAAGGAGAAGAGAAGACGGAATGCAGTAGGCACAAATAGAAGAGACGAAGCTGTGTAGAAAATGACATGATGACAGCGTTCTAAATGCAAAAGCATGGGCAGAGTCAGGTGGAGATGCGTTTATGTAGAATCTTAGGACATCACAGTTGAAACAGAAGGAGACAAATCAGCAACAAATTAGATTCAACAAAAGGATTATATGCCAAGTGTTATTTTGTTTTCTTTGTTAAGATCAAAGCTACAATGGTGACCTCGATTGCAATGTAATAAGTAGCTTAACAATTTTGGGCAGTCTAGGAGTTTCAAGAAGCTCCAGCAGTTACAAACTGCTTTTGTTTGTATTTAAGGAGGCGAGAAAGAGAGAAGAAAGGTTCTGAGTTCTAGACCTCTTAGGGACTACATTTTGTACTTCTTTTTTGATGGGTGAATGAAAGAAGCAAAAAGTTTCCTACAAATGTTGATGGTGATTCGTGTTTCTTGTGCCATTTTATGTGGTTTCTTCTGTGAATGAAGTGAAGTAAAGAAGTAGCTGGTCTCTGATTTATGTTTGTAAGTAAGAGTTAATAGCCTTAATAAGCACTCCTTCACTCCATCTCTTATCCCTTCACAAATTCTCTCTGAAACTTAAACATAATAGATTATGTGTTTACAACATATTGTTTCTAGGTTCCCCTCTCTTCACAAACTCTCTCTAAAACTTTAAAGTAATAGATTCTGTGTTTGCAACATGTTATTTTGAGTTTCCCCTCTCTCCATGAATTTCCTCTGAAACTTAAAAGTAATAGATTATGTGTTTACAACATATTACTTTGAGTTTCTCGTGCAGTTCTTCTTTTCCATTCAGATATCAACAGTGAATGGCATTTTGAAATCTTTTATTATTCTAGATCATTAAGGGTTTTAGAAAACTAGTTTCCAATGGGATAGAACCGAGACCTCATGATAAAACTATTTTTGTGACACACTTTTAAAATGTCTTAAGCATTGATTCCTTTCAAAATCGAGGGATTCTCTCTTAAGATACAACAATAATCATCACTCATCTAAGGAGGCCTTTGGCACTGTGTTACAGAAAGTCAGAGATTCCTCGAAAATATGAACCCAAGACCCCCAATATTTATCGTCTTGGAGAAATTTGAGTATATCATCTGCAATCCAAGGCTCACCTCCTCTGTGAATCATGATCTCAAAGCTTGTGGTTTGTGCCTTGCTTATCCTTTCAACCATCCTATGACATGTCATGTTGCCAGAGACCTGAACCTAGGTGGATGTGATGAAAAACCACTATCTCAACCACTCGAGTTAAGAACCATTGACGGAATCAAATATCTTGAACCCATATGGATGGGATGGAAAACCACCATCTCAACCACTTAAGTTAAGAATCATACCTCTTGGAAATTTATAGATTTGAAGTTAAAATGAATCTAGACTCGTTAGAAAACAGTAAAAATTATTATCATTCACTACTCTCTGTAAATGTAAATTAAGAAAACTGAATCATACCTCTTGGAAATTTATAGATTTGAAGTTAAAATGAATCTAGACTTGTTAGAAAACAGTGAAAATTATTATCATTCACTACTCTCTGTAAATGTAAATTAAGAAAACTTACGCTTCTAGTATATCTATGAATATATCTATGAATCTGCTATAATTAACTTGTTTTCGTACCTTTATAAAATATAAATGTATAATAAAACATAAATTTGAAATGATGGAAATCAACTAAAACCAGAACCTCGTTAATAAAACAAAAAACCTTTAAAAAAATGCATTGTACCAAGGTTGTTGTATGTTTAGTTTTGTTGAGAAAGCTAACTAATTTCTCTATAAAAATTCTTATAAAGCTAGCTAACCTTCTTTACTTGAGAGTGCCCACGGATCAACTTTACAACACCGACATACTAATCGAGGTCATGATTTTCAAGGGCCTACATTGTAGAAAGTAATGAAGATTGATCCGATCAAACACGAGGAGTTCAATCACCTAATTCGAGGAAAAAAAAGGAATTGTCTGTGTCTCAGTCGAAGAAGAGACAAGGTGTGATATGTGCCCTAGTTTTGCATTACAAAAATAAAGGAACGTCCGCGTCAACAAGAACAACACACCCTTTGCATTACAAAATTAAAGGAACGTCCGCGTTAACCAGAACAACACACACGGGGATTGATTGACTTGGCGTCAAAGTATTGGGCGCATTCTTCAGGACGCGGTATCCAGTGAGGATCAGAACGTAAGGAAAAAAGCTGAAGCGACAGATTGGGATTTTGAGTTGAAAAACCCCAGCTTTAATTATCACAACAACCAGAGGACCGACCAAACATACGGCTGCAAACCACACTCTCTTCATTTATTTACTCCCAGTTTCTCACCAACTAGCCATGTTCAAAAAGTATTGAACTGTAATTTGGTACTTGCTATAACTGCCTCCTCTCACATATATTATGGCGATCCTCCCTCTACACAATCCATTGAGTCTTAGGTCACGGTATCCAATCCTGGCAGGTCTCATTAATCTGTCTCTCTGGCAAGATGGGGAGAGCTCCCTGCTGCGAAAAAAGTCTGACAAACAAAGGTGCGTGGAGTAAAGAAGAGGACGAACGCCTCATCGCTCACATTCGAGCCCACGGCGAAGGCTTCTGGCGTTCGCTTCCCAAGGCCGCAGGTTTCTTGCCCCGACCTCTGTTCTTCAATGGAATTAATAACTGCTTCTGAATAAGAGAGATTATATATATGAGCTTGCAAATTGAAGAGATTAGACATAACGTTTTCTTGATTTTCCGATGAAAGAGATCACAAGGTTTCTTGATTTTCCGATTGAAGAGATTATATGAACTTTTCTTGATTTTCGGACTATAAAGAGGTTTTCTTGAATTTTCAATTGAAGAGATTATATGAACTTTTCTTGATTTTCGGAATGAATGAAGAGATTTTCTTGATTTTCCGATTGGAGAGATTATATGAGCTTTTTCTTGATTTTCCGATTGGAGGGCTGATGCGATGCGGGAAGAGCTGCAGGCTCCGATGGATAAACTACTTGCGTCCCGATCTTAAGCGTGGAAACTTCTCAGAAGAAGAAGATGAGCTCATCATCAAACGTCACTCAATTCTCGGCAACAAGTGTGTAATTTCGTCGCCTCTTTTGTTTCAATCATTTCTCTTACTTTTCAGAGCTGATATTTATATTAAACTTCGATCTGCTGTGTACCGAGAGGTTTCTTGAATCCCAATCCCGAGCGGAACTTTTAATTGTGGACCGAACTGATTCTAATAAGTCTTTGAAATTGTGCAGGTGGTCTCTTATTGCAGCAAGATTGCCCGGGCGGACGGACAATGAGATCAAGAATTACTGGAATTCACACATCAAAAGAAAACTGCTGAGCAGGGGAATCGATCCCCGGTCGCATCAGCCTCTCTGCCCTCTCAGCAACACTACCTCTCCGTCTCGGCCTACTCCTGACCACGAATTTCCCGCAATCCAGAACATTAGAACGCCGGAGATAACGGACTTCTTCCAGCACCACGGATCGGAAAGCTCGCCTATCGTGCCGGCAGCATCGAATGCGGAAGAGGATCCCGACCTCGATTTGAATTTGTGTATCAGTTTGCCGTCTAATTCGTCCCCCGCCGCAAACAGAGCTCCGACCGTCCATAAGACCGTGGATTCAAATATTAATTCTGCCAGCAGCTAAGTGTGTTATTCCATAGGGCTGCAAGTAAATTATGGCAAATACTGCGACAGCGGATATTGTGAAAAGAATGCGAGCGGTTTCTCTCAAGATTGATAAATTGTTTATTAACAGGTCTCAAGAATCCACTGCAAAAGATCCATATGATCAGTAGGCGCAACAGAATGGAATTACATCCATTATAAGTGTGGCAGCCGCTACTTTGTGGTCAAGGTAAACACAAATAGAGAGGGACACAGATGGGTAGTTCTCTGAGCGTTGCGGGGACCTGCAAAAAGTGTTGAGGAATTGAGTGAAGCACCTCACATATAAAGATTGCCCTCTCTTAACTGTTGAGTGCATGCTAACCTTCATAGGTAAGGCTGACATGTGTTGTTGTCGACCTTAATTAATGTGCCATTTGCTAAATAATATGATCGTGCTTATTTAGAATTTTATCATTGGCTGCTGTCCAAATTTATTGTTTGTTTTTATTTGAAAACTTCCTTAACACAGTCGTTTGTAAATTTTATTTTTGTTTTTATATAAAAACTTGATTAAATCATTTCAGAGTTTTTATTTATTCAAGGTCTCTTTGTTTGAAAGCTCTTGTGTATCCAAGTGATCCGAAGTTCAATTCTCTCGGACATGTCTAATAAAGATATAGATAAAGATAAATATATAAATAACTTAGGGATAAATATATAAATAACTTAGGGATCGAAGTGATAGGAAGTTCAATCCCATGGGACATGTCTCACTAAGCTAACTTAAAAAAATAAATAAAGATATAGATAAATATATAAATAACTTAGGGATTGGCACATGTCTCACTAGATTAACTTAAAAAAGAAAAGAAAAAGATATAGACAAATATAAAAATAACTTGGAGATACAAAACATTTATTATAAATATCCAAGTTTTATATATTTTTTAATTAAATTTAAATATTTTTTAAGCTTTCATATGGTTATCAATTATATATTTTGGTTTGTGAATTATTATTATTATTATTATTATTATTGTTATTTAATTTAATATAAGATGTATATTATGATTTATTTTCTTGAATTTTTTTTTGTAATTTTATTACTATAAATACAATTATAATATAATAAATTGAATAGAATAGATTTATTATTTTTATTATATTTTGCTTTTTATTGACATTTTATTTTATATTTAATAATTTTTTTGATGCTAAATTTTTTGGATACTATAATATCCTTCTCATATTAAGTAGACATTTAAATATTTACACTTATTTATAATCACTACAACATTTTTCCATGTTGAATTAACAATTAAATGTTTACATTTATTTATAAACACTATAACATCTCTCATATTAAATTGGAGAAACCTCCAATCTAATTATTTTAATTTTAAATTTGAATATTTATTAATTTTAAAACTGAGTAAATATTGAAAATATTAAAAAATAACTAAAATACAAATTTCCATTTATTTTAAAAAATAAATTTTATATTAATATATATATATATATATATATATATATATATATATATATATATATATATATATATATATATATATATATATTAACTAGAACGGTTATATTATATTGAAAAAAAGCGTTGTTAGGAAGCCTAAGCAGCCAATACAATCAGATTCTCTACCATAGCAGACTTTACAACAGTCATTACATCTAAGTCTCCATTAACCATTTAAGGAATAGTGGACAAATGCGGGGCTTCTGCATTTAAGCTTATCATCCCTTCTTGAAGTGTGCAGCCTATGTTGGCCAATTTATCAGCTTCCTTGTTGAGATCTCTGAGAATGTGAAAGACATTTACTGTGGGGAAGATCTTGAGCATTCTGTTTACTCTTACTAATTGTTTGTTGAGCACCGGATTCATGAATCCCTTCTTGCTGACAATAGCTTTTATCAACACCTCTGAGTCTCCAAAGACCATTATTTCACTTGGATTTTCTTTTCTGACGGTTTGACATGCTTTCCATAAACTTAGTATTTTTGCTTGGTTATTGGATTTCAGCCCCAGTCCCCAACTAAATTCCTCTTTAGTCCCATTTGGATAGTAAATCACCCCACCAGCTCCGGATCTACCCGGGTTGCCTTTTGAGGCACCATCAAAGAACACTGAAGTCTTACCTTGAGCTTTCCACCATTGGTGAAATTTGTCCTCCGGCATACGAATCTGCCAATGATCCACAAAGGCCGGTCTGAGCCTTGTAGGAGAGATGGTCGAGCCGGTGAAAGGAGCCAACCACGACCTTTCCTCAGGTCGGAGAGTGCTGTCTTCTTTGTTCTGAGAGTGAGTCAAGGTCTCAATTAGAAGGGATTTGGCCTGGTCTGCCACTTTATCTGCCGTAGTTTCTTTGTTGCTGAATATGATTTCATTACGGGCCAGCCATAACTTCCAGCACACATATTTGGGGGCTGCTGTCCACACCTTTTGCCATATGGAATTGCTGGCAGATTTATGAGGGTAGGCAGAGATCCAAGAGAGAAACATGGAGTTGATTTCTCCTTGAGTCGGAGGATGCACGTTTAGTCCTACCAGAAAGTAGGACCAGACCTCCTTCGCGAAATCACATTTCAGAAACAAATGCCCTGAGGTTTCCAGCGCTTCTTTGCAAAGAGCACATCGATGAGGGCCAACGATGTTCCTCTTGCTCAGGTTTTCTCCCGTCAAGATTTTGTTTTGGAACAAGATCCAGAAGAAAAAATTGACTTTGGGTATACTGAATCTGTCCCAAATTAGCTTCCAAACAGTCACTGGATAAGGCGATTCTTTTTTACTTTGGATTTGAAGATATCCCTGCTTTGCTGTGTAGGTCCCTGTTTTCCCCCATCCCCAGTGATCTGCTTCATCTTTATGCACCGGAGCGAAGTCTGAGATAGCGCTTTTAAAAGCAGCAAGCTGAATCTCAAGATGCGCTGGTGGCTTGGGTAATTTCCATTGTTGCCAATTGCCATTGGCGTCCCATTCTGATATGTCTTCGATTCTCTTTATTCCTTGCACTTTAAACCATTCTCTTAATTCTTTGATGTCGTTGGAGTCTTCAAGCGGGGAATGACCCATAATGCTGTCTCGCCAAATCCTTATATTTTTCCCATTTCCTGGTACTCTGTACAGATGCGTTTTGAAAAAATTTATGCCTTTACTGCAAAGCTTCCAAACATTCGTGCCTTTTGGTGCGTTGTCAGCTGTGAATGAGGTAAGAGGCCAGTTCTCTAAATATTTAGTCTTGAAGATTCAGCTGACAGGATGTAGAGGATTGTCGATTAATTGCCACAGTAGTTTGCAACCCAAGGCCAGATTGGCATTCTGTGGGTCACGAATTTGCAGACCGCCTTCCAGAAGGGGGCGTTTCACTATTTCCCAATTGATTAAATGAAACTTGCTTTGATTGCCTCGACCGCCCTTCCACATGAAATTTCGCATTAGTCTGGATATCTGGTCAGAGATAGCTTTTGGAGCTAACATCAGAGCTGCCTGGTATGTGGGCAGAGCTAAGAGGACATCCTTGATAAGAATGAGTTTTCCCCCGGTGGTGAGCCAGAATCCTCCCCACCCGCTGATCTTCTTCTTGAATTTCGAGATGACTTCCTCCCATAGATGGTTCCTGTTGGTTCTTATCGTGATTGGGAGCCCCAGGTATTTCAACTTATCCCACTCTGCATAGCCAGTGAAGCCCAATTCGTTGGCTATTTTCTCAATAGTGTGTTTGTCAGTGTTCCATCCGTATACAACACTCTTTCTTTCACTTATCAGCGCTCCTGAAACACTGCAATACTTCTGAAGAGTGTTTTTGAAGGAGTTTGCCACTCTAGCAGATGCGCCCCCAAGCAGGATCGAATCATCAGCGAAGAAGGCATGATTCACTGGATCGATGCCATTTGCAATTCTAATGCCAGGGATATATCCATCGATTTTTTCTTTGGTGAGCTTTCTGCTCAAGGAATCTGCCATGATAATATAAAGGAATGGGGAGAGAGGGCAGCCCTGCCTCAACCCTCTGGTAGCCAGAAAGAAATTCGCCGGTCTGCCATTAACCAATGGAGCAATCCAAGTCCTTTCTATACAGGCTCTGATCAGATTTATAAAGTCATGACAGAACCCAAAGGAGGAGAGAACCCTGTACAGGAATGATCTGTTAACTCTATCAAAAGCATTGCACATGTCTAGTTTAATAAGCATACCTTGTTCTTTCCGGGCATGGCTGGAATGCAGAGCTTCCTGAACTTGAATGACATTGTCCAGGATGTGACGGCCTTTCACGAATCCTCCTTGTGTTGGGGAGATTAATTTTTGCATAAGGGGTTTTAGTCTATTTGCCAGCAGTTTGGCCATAATCTTGTAGGATGCATTACATAGAGAGATTGGCCTGTATCTGTCAAACGACCCAGGGTTTGCTTCCTTGGGGATTAGTGCAAGAAATGTAGAGTTAATTCCACCGCCCACCTTGGCCTTTCTCATGATACCTTGAATCATTTTGATAAGGTCAGATTTGATTAACGCCCAGCATAATTTGTAAAAATGGATTGAAAATCCGTCTGGTCCTGGAGCTTTATCCGGCTCCATCGACCACACAATCCTGTAGATTTCTTCCTCCGAGACCAACTCCAAGAGGGAGTTATTGTCATCAACGTTGACTAGCTTTGGAATGTTTGACAGAAATGCATTAGTGTCCTCCTCACTTCCATTCCTTTCTGCAGTGAGAAGACTATGGAAGTGATCCTCGGCAGCAGTCTTGACATGTTCAAAACCTTTACATACCTGTCCATTGGCTAAGGTGATTTCTGCAATATGGTTTTTTGATAATCTTGCCCTGTACTGTTTGTGAAAGTAAGCAGTGTTTCGATCTCCAGCTTTAAGCCAGAGGCTGCGTGACTTCAATCTCCAGTGCTCCTCCTCATTTCTAAATGAGTTGTATGTTCTCCTTTGAGCAGCGTTTTCTTCTGTTAGATCTGCTGGGGAGATGTCTTTTTTTTCCATATCAAATTGTAGATCTGCCAGCTGTAGAACAGCCTCTTTTCTCTGACTGGTAGGAGTCTTTATGGCTTTCTTGATCCATTCTTTTAATGCTTTTTTTGTGCTTTTTATCTTTTGCTCCCACACGTAACTTGGAGAGCCCGTGACCTCTATTCTCCAGGCAGATTGAACTATTTCGTGGAACCCTTCTATTCCTGCCCAGAGAGGATTAAATCGGAATGGTAAGGGGCCTAAATCTTCTTCATCCTTAATGCATAGCAGGATTGGTTTGTGGTCTGAAGTGAGTTTAGGGAGGATCTTAGTTAAAACTATTCTATTGTCCAGCATAATGGAACTACTGATGAGGAACCTATCCAACCTTGCTGCAATGTGATCTCCTCCAGTTCTGTTATTGGACCAGGTATAATCTCCTTTGACTGGTTTGAAATCTACAAGATCCCACTGAAGAATAAGGTCTTCCACGATATGGAGAAAGGGGTCCCTCGAGGAGCTCCCTCCTTTCTTCTCTTTTGGATCCAATACTATGTTCAAATCACCTCCTAGAATTACATTCTGAGGATTATGCCGCTCTAAATAATCTGAGAGTGTTTTCCAGCACTCTTTCTTTTCATCATAATGTACAGGAACATATAAGTTAAACAGTGCCAGCACTAGATTGCTTGCTTTATGACGGAGTTCAGTGAAAATCCAATGTTGAGATTCATGAAATCTTTCTAATGAAAAGAGTTTTTGAGACCAAAAAGTACCTATTCCTCCTGCTATGCCTCTTGCACTGATTGCCTTGCCTTCGTCAAATTTCCACCTGGTGCTGCTTGTGTTTAGAAGGAGCTCCCCCTCTATTTTTGTTTCTTGGAGCATTAGAATGTCTGCGGGTTCCGATTTCAATACATCTTTAATTGCTTCTGCCTTGATGGGATTCCCCAGACCCCTGCAGTTCCAAGAGATCATCTGCATCATTTAAAACTAGAGGGGGTAGGTCCACCTCCCTTAGGAGTCCTTAATCTGGTATTTCTGCCTAGTGCCATTTCAATGGTGGCTTGGCTGCCTAGGGTTTTTTGTCTTTCTGATTCTTCTTCCCTGGTTTCTCTATTTGACTTCCTACCAGCTTTCTTTGATGGCCTCTCGAAGATCTCATCATCCGAGGATCCAGTAATTTCTGCATTCTTCTTTTTAGACTTAATGATGTCTGCATAAGAGGGGGAAGAGGTATTACCTTGGGAGGAGATTGGGATGATGCCAGGTTCTGGAGCGGAGATGTTGTCCTTCGGGGAAGAACCATCTGGCTCGACTTCTGGAGGGTCTGACTGGAGATCTAGAGCTTCGAAGGGGTTTTTGTCTGCTTCTATGCTGTCTTTATCCTTACTTCCTAAGGTTTGACTGTTTGAATTTTCTTGCCCTGCTTTGTTCTCCACTCCTTTACCTTTGTTTTTTTTATTCTGTTTGTTGTTTGATGGCTTCTTGACTTGATTCCACTGTTCACCTTTTTCTTTTTCTGTTAGCTCCTCATTTGTTCTCTTGCAGTACCTTGCAAAGTGTCCGTATTCGTGGCAGTGACGGCATTTGAAGGGAAGCTGCTCGTAGTCAAGTTCCTGGACGTGTGACCAATCTGCTACTGTGAGTTTGATTGCTTCAGGCAGCCCGATTTCTAGGTCCACCTCTACACAAATGCGGGCACAGGAATACTGATCCTTCCTCGGCGCTTGGTCGATATATCTTCCTAGGGCGTTTCCAATAGACTGCAGTGATCTCTGATTCCAGCAGTGGATGGGAAGGTGGGGCAGTCGCACCCATACTGGCACCGCCGTGGGCACGTCCTGTGCAGGGTCGAAATCTGGCGACCATTTATTCAAATAGAGACCTTGAGGGCCCATAAAATATGGCCCATTTCGAAATATCAGGCTTCTGTCTTCCACATTGTCGAAGACGAAAACAAAAAAACCTTTCCCCACAAAGTGGCTCTTGATGCTTTCTTTTACCAGAGGAATCCAGTTCCTTTTTACCCATTCTTCGACTGCCTCTGGGGAAGGCCATAACCCTGTGAACTGGCCTATTAGGCCCCTTTCTGCCAGGTTCAGCGCGGATTTGCATGTCTCTTCCACTGGCAAAGAAACCGAGGGAATGTTAGCCAGTTTTTTCACGAATTTCTGCTGAGAACCAGAAGTGGGCCGGTTACCCGAAGCTGCAACGAGAGAGTTGAACGCCGCCAGCTCCGGAGGCGATGGGGGAGAAGCCGTAGGGCCCCCTCTAGGATCCATGGAGGAGACCGCTCGAAGAATGCCGCCGGTCAGACGCAGCTAGGGCAGCTGCAGAGCAAGGGCCGATGAGGGCCCTGCTGACCTAAGTCGCAACGAGAGAGTCGAACGCCGCCACCCGTGAGGCGATGGGGAGAGTCAAGTAGGCCCTCCAGATCCATGGAGGAGACACATTTCAAGAATGCCGGGCGATCAGTCGCACCTAGGGCAGCCGCAGGCAAGGGCGCTGCGTGCGTGTACCGAGCGCGTATAAAATCGTTTATTTTATTTTATTTTTTTATATTAATATATTTTAAATATATATTATAATTAGATTTTTAATTTAATATTATAAATGAATATATGATAACACTAGCCAATATAAGGCGTTTCATTATATTTATAAGAAAATGGTCTAATATTTAATCAAATTATTTTTTATAGTTAAATAAGTAAGAAAAATTAACTTGTGACTCAGATTAAATTAGGATTTTTTCTAATTGACTAATATTTAATTATTTTTTTATAATTAAATAAGTAAGAAAAATAACTTGTGACAGATTAAATTTGTTTTTTCTTACTAGACATTGAGAAGATAAGGAGAAGGTAACTCTTTACTTAGTTTTTTTTTTTTTTGAAATATACTAAGAAAAATGTTTCAAAATTACTCTAGTCTTGTTAAGTTAAAAAAAATAGTAGAGATGGTGGTGTGATAAATTTTTTTTTAAAATTTAAATTTAATTTAGGTATATAGATATTTGAAAAAAAAATTATTTTCATCCCTTCCATTAACACCCTTCTTTTATTTTATTAGAAATATCTAATGCCTAATATTATTATGAAATTTATGGGAATTTCGTTTTCATTTAAGTTACATTGATTTTTTTACTTTACTCTAATTAAAATACATTCTAATTAATATTAATAACCACCTTATAATATTTAATTTTTCTTTATAATTCTAAATTTTCGATACTATTTAAATTTAAAAATAATAATATTTTTAATATTTAGGTGAAATAAGTGTTTTATTGAAATATAATGTATGCTTATTTAATATTAAATAATAAGTATTACAAAATTTTAAATCATATTTTTAAAATGAAAAAAATTGATGTTTTTAATATTTTCAGATTGTTAATAATATTTTTTCTATTACACATCAAACATTGGAATCACAATACTTTTGGCAATATTTTCCAGGCACAACAGAATCTAAATATGGAAATGAGGGCCCTCCAGCAGCAGATTATCTCGAATGGATACACGGAAGAGCTAATGGCAAGGGAGCAGTAGCTCAAAACCCAATTGGAAGATCGATTAAAGCAAGAGGAAATCCTCTGGCGGCAAAAATCCAGGGTAAGATGGCTGAAAGAAGGTGAAAGAAATACTAAATTCTTTCACCGAACCACAATACAAAGGCGAATGCACAACTCAATCACTGCTATTAGGAATCAAGAAGGGGAGAAAGTGGAAGAATAGGCAGAGATAGAGCGGGCGTTCCTTGCTCACTTCCAGACGGTTCACAAAGAACCTCCTGTGGACAGAGGACCTGCCATCAACAAAATTATTCAAAACATTCCAAGAATTATCACTGATGAGCACAATCAGCTGCTGCTACGCCCAGTTTCTAGGCAGGAAGTTGATTTCGCCATGAAGCAACTCAAAGATGGAAAAGCTCCGGGCCCAGATGGTTTCACCACCACTTTCTACCACCAGTTTTGGGACCTCATTGGTGGGGAAGTGTGGATGGTAGTAGAAGAATCGCGAGCAATGCATTGGCTTCTCCCTTCTTTAAACGCAACCTTCATTGCTCTCATTCCAAAATAAGAAGATGCCAGCACGCCGGACAAATATCGCCCTATTGCTTTATGCAATGTGATCTACAAAGTCATCTCCAAGGTCATTGCCAACCGATTAAAACCACTCCTGCCTCTACTTATTTCCCCTGAGCAGTCTGGATATGTCGAAGGCAGGCAGATTTTGGACGGGATCATTCACACTCATGAGATCATCCATTCGCTCAAGCAGATCAAAAAGGCAGGTATGATTCTCAAAATCGATCTTTCCAAAGCATTTGATAAATTAAGCTGGACCTACATTCAAAAAGTGCTTTTGGCCTTTGGCTTCTCTCCCACTTGGGTTCGATGGATCCACAGTCTCATCTCCTCCTCGTTCTTCTCCATCCTCATCAATGGGACTCCCTCCCGAACTTTCACTCCCACCAGAGGCATCAGACAAGGGGACCCCCTCTCCCCTTTCCTGGTTGTTTTGATGGCGGAAGGATTGGGACGACACCTTTCCTCAGCACTACGCTCCCAACAAATCCAAGGTATCTCTGTCCACAATGCACCAACTGTCACCCACCAACAGTTTGTGGATGACAATATGGTTTTTGGTTATCCTTCTGTACAAGAAGCCTCCAAGATAAAATCCCTGATGCAGGACTTCTCCGCTGCGTCAGGAGCCAGCATAAACAATTCTAAATCCCATATCTTCTTCTTTCACACTCCTCCCCCTACTCAATCTGCCATTGCCCGTATCCTCGGCTTCTCCATAGCCTCTCTCCCCTCCACTTACCTGGGCGCACCGCTCATTGCTTCCCCGCTTAAGCATGCCTCCTGGCGCAAGCTCTTAGATAAACTGGAAGCCCGTCTCTCCTCCTGGACTTTCCGAACCCTAAACATTGCTGGCAAACTGGTTCTCATTAAATCCTTTCTTCAGGCCATGCCGCTTTACCTCTTCTCCATTCTGGTAGCTCCCAAATGGGTCCTTAATAAGATTAAATCCCTCCAACAGAATTTCCTTTGGGGATCCAAGGGGACCAATCGAAAATGGGCACTTGTTCAATGGTCAACAATTTGTAAACCCAAAGAGCAAGGGGGAATTGGCCTTCGTGACCCTCTCCTCAACAATGCCATCATGAATGCAAAAATTTGGTGGAACTGGCTCACTGCCCCTGAAAAGCCCTGGACCATTCTATGGAAAGCCAAACATGCTCAAAACCGACCCCAGGAAGAGCTCGTCAGACTTACTCCGGAGGAGAATGGTTCCATTATCTGGAACTTGGCCAAACATCACCACCTTCTTATACAACAACACAGTTTCTGGGAGATAAGAAATGGCACCTCTGCCAGGTTCTGGACAGATTCCTGGGAACAACTACCAAAGCTTACCAACACATTCAATCCATCCATGGAACCTGATTGGGATATGCGACAGCTGGAGGTAGTAAAGCAATACTGGGAGGACACCGATAAGCAGGGTTATCGGCAATGGAAACAGGTGGCAAGAATAACTAGGAGCGCCAATGCGCAAGAAAGAAAAGCCATCACTGATGAAATCAGAACTCGATGCATCAGAATATCGCATGACAAGGATATTCTAAGATGGGGTCACACTCCAAAAGGCACTTTTTCCACTCGGGAGGCCTACAGGATCCTCAGTATGGATCCTGAGCCCAAGGATCCTCTTTGGGAAAAAATCTGGAGTATAGGAGTATGGCCCCAAGTTGCCTTATTCCTCTGGCTCCTTGGCCACCAAAGAATACTCACATGGGACAATCTACGCAAGAGACACTTCCATGGTCCCTCCATATGTCCCAATTGTGGGGTGAATGAAGAAACTCAGCAGCATCTCCTCTATGCTTGTCCCCTTGCTATTCAGCTGTGGGAGAAAGTTAGCTTCAGGTGCCAAAGGAATTGTAAACCTGACACAGACATCCAAGGAGCCATTCGTGATTGGCATCAGCATCCCTTCAAGAGTGGAATTCTCAATCATCTCTGGAGAATCATCCCAGGCCTTCTCCTATGGACCATTTGGAAAGAGAGAAACAAGCGCATTTTTAAGGACCAAAGGACCTCGATAGACATCATCTGGAGTAATTACTGTCTTAATCTCGTGGAAACTCTAGCTTTGCAGTCCTGGAGCATCAAGGATTATCCCACTCTAGCCAAGGAAAAGGCTATATGGGAGAACTGGGGACTTAAGACTCAACCCAACACTCAGAAGCATACTGGCCCCAACATTGACAGATTCAATCACACATGGACTCCCCCCCCAGGAATACCTACAAGCTCAACTTTGATGGTGCCTCAAAAGGCAATCCAGGCAAAGCAGGCTTTGGGGGCATTATAAGGAATCATGCTGGCACACCCATGGTTGTTTACCTGGGAAGCATTGGTTGGGACATGAACAGCTCGGCGGAGCTGGAGGGATTATGGCAAGGCCTTCTCCTCTCTCAACAAGAGGGGCTGCATCCTATTGAGATTGAGGGAGACTCTCAGATCCTCATCAATATAGCAGCACAAATTCTAAATGGGGCTCAGGCGCACAAGATTTCCAGCAGCTGGCGACTGGAGGCTCGATTGGAAACAATGGAGAGATGGCTTCAGGAAAATAGGGCTCTCCTTTTCAAGCATACCAAAAGGGAAGGCAACAAGGTAGCGGATTTACTAGCCAATCTGGGGGTTGATTGTGAAAGAAATATCAGAACAGGGACGCTGGACATAATCCAAGATGAAGATCAAAAGAGGAATTGCCACAACCTGATACAGGATGAGGCGAACTCCCCGGATGCGGGTGCCAGTAGAGTTAATGTGGGCGATGGGACAGAGGTCAATCGGAAGGGAGGCCACATGCCATCCCATATGGGACCATCGAACCCACCTGATCGCAGTTAATACCCCCCGCCTGCTCTTAATGGCATTTGCTATGGAGGCGCTTTTCAATAAGAATGTTGATGTTCGAGGCAGTCTCGACTGCCGCAACAACGTTTCGCATCGGGTTAACAGGTCTGGTCATTCAATGCTGAGGATTGATTGTTGCAGGAACAGGTTGTTATATGCTATGGCTCCGCTCTCCCCTATGCCGATGAATTCGTGGTGCAATTCTGTTGAGGACAGAGCCAGCGAGCGCACCACCACTGGGAAACGCAGTCACAATACCTATTGCTTGGAGCCCGCCGACAATCTTCACATTTCCATTGCAGGTTTTTGCATGTCTGCTACGGTGGTTCTGGGCATTCCTCCTGTGTCGAACCCTGTCAATTCTCCGTCACTCCAGAGCTCCAGCTCCAATTCAGCTGCAAACATGCCTCGGTTAAGGCAGAGGATGCGTTGCAGGCGGGGGTCCTCTCGCACTGCCAGGAGGCGTTCGCCCTCCACCTCCACTTCTCCTTCAGAAATCTCATCGCCCTCAGACAACCTCCCTCGCCTCTTCCATGGATGCCTGTTCCGCTCAGGCCGTAGGCTTGACTCGCCCTCCGGTGATGCGATGCCTGCAAAGTCCCATACAGCTCTCTTTTCGTTCGATTGTGCACTCAACAGACCAAGAGTAACTGTGGCCATCTCTGTTGTCTTCTTGGAGGAGCCCCTGCCTAAGAATCCTCCGGAAGAGCAGGTTCCTGTCGAAGGCGCAAACATGGAAGCAGTGCAGCATGACTCGCGGGGACAGCCTTACGAGAGCAGGGAGATTATGCAGGAGGACTCGGGACGTGTTCAGGAAAATTTGATGGAAACTCCTTCAGCGGTCCACTCCAACGCAAAACTCTCCCATGATCGTGGCGAACCAGAAGATTACGGATGCAAGATCGAGGAGGTTGCTCCTGATGAGTAATTCGGCCCTCTTTTCTTGTTTCTCATGCTTTTTCTCTACCCTCTCTGAGGGCGTGCTTTGTTGTTTTAATGTTTCCTTCAGCTATGGTCAAATTTTTGTCAGTGACCAGTCTCAGTTCTTACAGCGGTCCAGTTTTGTTATGGTCCAGTTTCACTGCTATATAATGTCTATGTTCCTAGTTTTTAGTAAAAGACATTCCGGTCCGATCCCCTGCGTGGGATTTTTTCAGTTGTTGGTTCCTTAGGCTGGTTTCCCTCTAGCAGGGCAGCCAAAAACTAGTCTCTGTCAGTTCAAATTGCCTCCACGAAGGCACTGTTATGGCCTTAGCCTAATGTACTATATTTTTCACTGTTAATAGAATACTCTAACTTAGAAAAAAAAACATTTTTTTCTATTATATATTTTATATAGAAAAATACAAATTTTCTCCTTATAATCTATATAAAATTATAATAAATAAAAATTACCACAAATTTTATAATTTTTTTTCTTTAATATTTTAAGAAATAAAAAGGAAAAAAATCGAAGTGATGATATAATGTAGGGCTATTTAATTTTAAATATTAAATATTTCAAATTTTTCATTTTTATTTTTTAATTTATATTGGTATTACTTCAAAATATCATAATATTAAAATATAATTGACAAAGAGACAATGCTTTTCTTGAGTTCACTATAGGGGTCTTAATCTCTTATTAGGGAAACCATATATTTTGATCACCTATTGAGGAGAAAGTTTGACCAAAAAAATATAATATGTTAAAAATAAACAAGCCTATCAATTACTAAATTGTAAGGAAAATAATTATTGAAATTCATGAGATAAAATCAAGAGTATGAGGAGATGGCTAGAACTAGACCTTGAGCACTGGTCCTGGAGGAATTGGAAGCTTTGTATCACATTGAAGATGGCTCTCCAGATGGGCTTGCTAAGCATCCAGTCTCGCCAAGTACAAACGTTGGTGATGTTGGTCTCACATGATATCAATTAGAGATAATGTAATTTCGCTCCTCGTGTTTCTATTTAAGGACCCTTCCTGGAAGGTTTTTCATCTCCCAATGAAGGGTAATGGAGTTCAAGTACTATCTCTGTCTTCCCCTAGTGTGACTGGGGCAGAGAAATCAGTAAGCAAACTCCTCCAAGACTTTAGAATCTGAAAAGGCTTGATGATCATTAGTTGAAAGGGTATTGAGATGGTGAATCACTATGAGTGGAGCTGAAATATTTTTACTACATCTCCTTCATATTAAGTTGTCATAGTAACAACTAACTAAGCGAGAGAGTGGGAGATTATTGATGTTTTATAATTATTTTAATTAAAAAAACCCAACATGTATGTTCATTTTAGTGGATAATGGAGATTGTTATTTTAAGATAATATTTTATTTTTATTTTAAAAGGTATAAGTGTCAACTAAAAGTTGAGCACTGAAGAAATTACACATCTCCCTCATATTGAATTGTAGAATGTGCCTCTAGATGCAATTAGATATATATATATATATAACTGATAATGATTAAACACAACTTTTCTCTAATTTTTTTAAATTTATAAAATAAATTTAATAAACCAAAATTAAAACATTAACTATTGTTTTTTTCCATTAAATTAATACAACTTAATGATATATATTTAAAATTGTTTTATATTAATACAATTTAATAAAACATTTGAAATTATTTCATATCTTAATATAACATTTTTGTATCTATTTTTCATTTACGACTTTCACCTAACATTAAATAACTAACACAATTACATTAGTAAATGCGGTTGATATATGCCGAAGACATATAATTATGTCTATTATAATTAATATTATTGGACAATTATGAATAGCCCTCTCTTAGCCAATTTATATGGTATTATTTTGGAAAAGAAGATGAGTATATGGCTTGAAAGTGAAGGAAATCGGACTAAAGGCCAAGCGGGTTTTAGAAGGCAGCACTCAAGAACGGACCACCTCATTACGCTTAGGATCATTGTGGAGGAATGTCGTAATGATAAATTCAATCTCTTTTGTTGCTTTGTGGACTTTAGAAAGGCTTTCGATATAGTACCTATAAATAACCTATGGAATAGATTAGAAGAGCGAAAGGTTCCTTTCGAGTTGAGAGTTGTCGCTATAAGGTTATATGAGAATGTAATTTCCAAGTTTAAGAGAAATGAGGGGTGGTTGAAAGATATTAAGTGTAATATCAGAGTTAAACAAGGTGTCCCCCCCTCCCCTACCCTATTTTGCATTTACATCGACAAGCTAGAAGGTTGTTTAAAGGAAGCAGGCTGTGTTGGCATGATCTTAGCTGGAATAGTCATCATCCTTCTTCTCTATGCTGACAGTATTGTTATTCTAGAAAGGTGCCCATCTGATCTTGATAAGAACTTAGACTTCTTTAGGATTTCTTCTCTACCATGGGTATGACTGTTAACACTAACCAAACGAAAGTTATGATTATCAAATCCAAGAAGGACACTAGCACTAATTTTGTGTATGACAATAACAACTTGGAGGAAGTGTTTTCTTACAAGTACCTAGGAATTAATATTCATCACAATCTCAACTGGAACTATAGCATTGAGAAAAGGATTAATGGAGGGTGGAAAGCTTATTTTGGTCTTGAAAATAATTGTAAAGCAACAAACCTTGTGATGTGGGATAAAAAAAAACTCCTCTTTGAAAATTTAGTCACTCCTGTTATCTTGTATGGATGTGACGTTTGGGGTTGCAACATCTCTAAAGAATTTGGGAGAAAGTTTGAGAAAATCCAAAAGTGTTTTATAACGTATAACCTCAAAATAAAAGCAATACACCCTATCCTATTCTCCTTATAGAAGTGGGTTTTTCCCCTATCGAGAACCTAGCTATGACTAGGCTCCTGTTGTACAAGCACAAAGTCAATAACATGGGAGACCATAGACTTCCTAAGCTAGCTTTAAATTCCATCCAAAACCACCTAAGGCTCAAACGAGGTTGGTATAAAGTACCAGGGCCTGGTTAAACCATTGGGAGGTTGACGAAAATGTTGCATTGAAAAATATTAATAACATCAAAAATATTGTTACTTCTAAGTTTAAAGAGGAAATGTGGTGTGAGAAAGATTTAGAGGTTAAAAGAAAATTAAGATATTATAAGGATGTCATCAACCCTACTCTAGAGGATCAAAAGTATCTCTATGTTTTAACTATCTCAAAGAAAAAAATTAATATAGCCAAGATAAGAACGAACTCTCATGAGCTCCATAGTGAAACAAGTCATTGGGCAGTTCCTAAAACACCATGGGTGAAAAGGATCTGCCATCTCTACGAGAATATGAACATTGACGATGAAAATCACTTCCTCTTAGAATGCCCTGTGTACACCCACACTCGATCTCAGTTTCATAATCTTTGTTGAAATACCGACCTTCCTAGCCTTTTAACATGTCAAAATTATAGTGAGATCGGACATTTCTCTCCAAGCTCTTTAAGCATAGAAGTACAATTTTAAAACAAACTAAATAATTTATTTATTTAGGTCCGATAGGCCAAAATTTGGTCTCAGTGGGCGTTAACCATCATCATCATCATCATCAATATAATTAATTATTATGATTAATATTATAATTAATTATTAATATTAATATTATCATTATTATAATTATTATGGTTACTACTATTATTAATTGATTCATTCATTATTAATTTATTTATTAAATAATTAATTCAGTAAATAAGTAATTAAATAATTAATTCATTTTTATTTCTTCCATTAATAATTAATTCATTAAATAATGTGTTAATTCATTCATTATCAATAATTAATTAACTTATAATTAAGTAATGAGTAATAATAACAAATAACGAATTTTTAATATTCTTTTATTAATGTAAATATTGTTAATTAAATATTAATTAATATAGATATTGATAATTAATATAAATATTGTTAATAAATAATAATAATAATAATTGTTTATTGATATTGTTTTATTAATATAAATATTATTTTTATAAATATTTGTTAATCTAAATTTTCTTTGGTACAAATATTGTTTTTTTTTTAATCATTTATATTAAAAACACAAGGATTTATATTTAACTCAAGGACTTATATTAAAAACTCTATAAATAACATTATAACATATGAATATAAACATTTAGATTAATAAAGCCAAGGGATTAATATTATAAACGCAATGGATTTATATTAAAAAACTCAAGGTATCATAAACCCAAGGGATTATAAACCCAAGTGATTTTTTGTTAAACCCTAGGATTATATTTATAAACCTTATGAATAATATTATACCCTAGGGATATGAACCCTTAGATTGATAAACCTAAATGATTGATATTATAAACTCGAGGGATTACTTCTAGAACCCCAAAGTATTATAAAACCAAGGGAATAATATTAAACCCAAGGTATATAAACCCTAAGATAAATATTATAAACCCAATAAACCCAAGGGATTAATACTAAAAATCCAAGGATTATAAACCTAAGGGAATAATACTAAATCCAAGGGATAAATATTATAAACCCAAGGTATACAAACCGTATGATAAATATTTTAAACCCTAAAATAAACGTGGTTGACCATAATTGATTTTCATATTGGCACAATATTTGTCACAATGTGACATTGGACTATGGTTGATCATGATTGATTTTCATATTGACACAACCTTTGGCACAATGCGGCATTGGAAAAATGGTTGTACATGGTTGATTTTCATATTGAGACAATCTTTTTCACAATGTGACATTGGGTCATGGTTGACCATGGATGACCATGGTTGTCACAATGTGACGGTGGATGAAGAGGCATTTTTTGTCATAATGTGACAATGGTTATTGACCATGGTTGATTTACATATTGAGAAAATCTTTGACACAATCCGACGTTGAAACATGGTTGACCATGGTGGATTTTCATATTGAGACAATACTTGTCACAATGCCACATTGATTGATTTTCATATTGAGAAAATCTTTGTCACAATGTGACGTTGGACCATGGTTGACCATTATTATAAACCCAATTGATTTATATTAAACCCAAATATTAATATTATAAACCCTATTAATAGTATTATACCCTTGGAATATGAACCCTAATATTAACAAACCCAAGGGATTAATACTAAAAACCAAATAGATTATAAACCCAAGGGAATAATATTAAACCCAAGGTATGTAAACCCTAAGATAAATATTATAAACCCTAAAATAAGCATGGTTGACCATGGTTTATTTTCATATTGTCACAATCTTTGTCACAATGCGACATTGGTCTACAGTTGACTATGATTGATTTTCATATTGAGACAACCTTTGGCATAATGCGATGTTGGACAATGGTTGGAAATGGTTGACCATGCCTATATTCATATTGAGACTAGCATTGTCACAATGAGATGTTGGACCATGGTTGACCATGGATGACCATGGTTATCACAATGTGATGTTGGACCAAGAGACGATCTTTGTCACAATGTGACAATGGTTATTGACCATGGTTAACCATGGTTGATTTACATATTGAGACAATATTTAACACAATGTGAAATTGGAAAATGGTTGACAATGGTTGATTTTCATATTGAGACAATCCTTGTCACATTGCAACACTGATTTATTTTCATATTAAGAAAATATTTGTCACATTGTGACGTTGGACCATGGTTGACCATGATTATAAACCTAAGGGATTTATATTAAACCCTAAGATAAATATTATAAACCCTATGAACAATATTATACCCTACGAATATTAACCCTTAGATTTATAAACCCAAGGGGATAATAAACCCAAGGTATGTAAACCCTAAGATAAATATTACAAACCCTAACATAAATATTATAAACCCAATGTATATAAATGCTAAGATAAATCCTAAAATAAACTCTTATATTAATAAACCCAAGGGATTAATACTAAAAATACAAAGGATTATAAACCTAAGGGAATAATATTAAACTCAAGGGATTAGTATTATAAACCAAATGTATATAAACCCTAAGATAAATATTATAAACCCTAAAATAAGCATGGTTGACCATGGTTGATTTTCATATTGACAAAATATTTGTAACCATGTGATGTTTACCATGGTTGTCACAATGTGGCATTGGACCATGAGACAATATTTGTCACAATATGACCATGTTTCACCATTATTGAGAATGGTTGACCACGATTGATTTTCATATTGAGACAATCTTTCTCACAATGAGACATTCGACCATGGTTGACCATAAACCCTAATCCCAAATAATAAAACCAATGGATTATTAATATAAATATTTTTATTAATTTGGGGCTGACCATGATTGATTTTCATATTGAGACAATCTTTCTCACAATACGATGTTGAACGATGGCTGGTTATAATATACCATGATAAACCATGTTGACCTTAGTTAATTTTCATATATTGGGACAATTTTCGTCATAATGGGATGTTGGCCCATGGTTTACCATGATTGACCATGGTTGAAAATGGTTGACAATGGTTTCGCATGGTTCATTTTAATATTGAGACAATATTTGTCTCAATGTGACGTTGGACTATGGTTGACCATGATTATAAACCCAAAGGATTTATATTAAACCCAAGGATTAATATTATGAACCCTATGAATACTAGTATAACCTAGGAATGTGAACCCTTAGATTTATAAATCGTAGGGATCGATATTATAAACCCAAGGGATTAATACTAAAAACCTAAGGATTAATATTATGAACCATATGAATACTAGTATACCCTAGGAATATGAACCTTAGATTTATAAACCATAGGGATCGATATTATAAACCCAAGGGATTAATACTAAAAACCCAAGGGATTATAAACCAAAGAGAATAATATTAAACTAAAGGAATTAATATTATAAAGCCAACATATATAAACCATAGGATAAATATTTTAAACCCTAAAATAAACATGGTTGACCATGGTTTACCATGGCTGATTTTCATATTGACACAATCTTTACGACAATGCGATGTTGGACCATTGTTATCCACGGTTGAACATGGTTTTCACAATGTGACGTTGGACCATGAGACAATATTTGTCACAATGTGATCACGATTATTGACCATGGTTGACCATGATTTATTTTCATATAGAGAAAATATTTCTTACAATAAACCCAATGGATTTATATAACCCAAGGGATTAATACTATAACCCCAAGGTATTATAAACCCAACAGGATAATATTAAACCCAAGGGATTAATAATACAAACCCATACATAAATATTATAAATCCTAAAATAAGCTTGGTTGACCAAGATTAACTATGGTTGATTTTCATATTGACATAATATTTGTCACAATGCAACATTGGACCATGCTTGACCATGATTTATTTTCATATTGAGACAATCTTTATCAAAATGTGACATTGGACCATGACTAACCATGGTTAATTTCCATATTGAGACAATGTTTGTCACAATTTGACATTGGACTATGGTTGACCATGATTGACCATCGTTGATGATGGTTGACAATTATTAATTATGGTTAATTTTCATAATGAGACAATCTTTGTCACAATGTAACATTGGACCACGGTTGGACATGGTTGATCAAGATTAAAAACCCAAAGAATTTATATTATAAACCCAAGGTATTAATACTATAACCCCAAGGAATTATAAACTTAACAAAATAATATTAAACCCAAAGTTGGTTGAGAAACACGACATAAAATAAAACTTACGATATCTCTCTAAATAGACATGGAGACCTAGTTATTTTATAATGTTACCTTGTTTACCAATAAACCTTTTCCTTAATATTTTTTGAATATTTTCTATCCACTAATTGCTATTTAAATTATATAATAATTGAATAACTTATTGCTATTTATATTATATAATAATTAAATAACTTAAGTAATTGTTTTAAAATCTATATATATTAATATTATTTATTATTTATTTTTATTTATAAAAAAATATAAATTCTTATATATTTTAATATATTTAATATATAATCATTTATACTTATGAAATTTTGGAATTATATCGATAGCATCATTCATGCTAGATTGAAATGTTTTGTAAAGAAGTAGAAAATACAAAATCCTATTAATTTAAATAATTAATAATATAATATAATATGGTTGATTTACATAGACAGGTGTATATTCTAAACAATACTTTATTTAGATGTCTCTCTCTTCTCTAACAAGAATATATTTGTTTGTATGGTAGGGCCTCCTACGTGAGAGATTGGTTTGAGTAAGTGTAATTTTTTATGTAATTTTTAATTTTTACCATTAATAGAATTATATACATATAATTTACTTGATTTTGTATTGTAAAAGGTGTTTTGATATTTATTATGAATTTATTTTTATCAACATTTATTAGTCATTTATTTATATTATTGTAATAATTATTAATAATTAAATTAAAATTATAAAAGGTTTATTTCAAAATAAACACACTCATAACATAGTTAAATAATTATCATTATATATGAAAATTGAATTTAATGATGCTTTAATTTAAATGCATTGAAAGTGATGATTTCATAAGTTATACAAAAATTTGATTAGATATGTTGGATAAATAATATACAAAATATGTATGGTGGTATCAATTACGTCATCAATCTGTACCTAAAGTACTGGTCTTATAATAAGAGTTGGATTTGTATAAGTTTATTTGTTTCTTTTGGAGTTTTTTAAAATAAGATGGTTTATGAATTATAAAATATTTTATTGAGTTATATTTTTGTTTTTATTATTATAATTTAATTATGGTATATTTTAATTATATATATATTTTTAAATTAATTTTATTTAAATTTTAATAAAATGGTAAATTTCAAATAAAATTGGTCATTAATAGCTATAGCCATGTTTTCACACGCTTCTTTACATTTATTTCCAAAGAGTAAGCAATTGTTAATTTTGGTATATGATTAAATTTAGGCCTCGTTTTATACTGTTAATGGATTCAGTATATAGTATAGAATATGTTTCAATGTGATATCATACTTGATGGTTATGACTGGTTTGATCAGAAAAAGTTGGGGTCATATCAGTTTTCCCTGATTCAGTGCTCAAGTTGCACACCACGTGTTCCTGGGACTTCCTGAATTTTGAATCTAGTTTGGCGACACCTTCTTATAATATTACTAAAGACTCCATAATTGGAATTCTCTACGCAAGTTGTATATAATATATACTCTTTAGTTTATTCAAATTTTTGAATTCAATTTTGGTGAAATCAATACAGTTCGTTCATGGTTTCATATATTAGCGAGCCTACTATATATTGCGATCAATCAAAGTCTCAAACATAGATCCAAGTTCATGGGCCGTTAGGGGTATTTTGAGGTCTAAAATAGGCCTCCTAAGGAAATTATAAAATAATAATGGAAATCATAAAATAAGGTTTGATTACATCATCAAATTTTAGAGGGAAAAAAGAAAAAAAAAAATTTCAACTCGTATTTTGAACTTATCTCCCTAAGGTTTTACTCAAATTTCGAGCAGAAATACTCATTGGATGAAAAATTTAATTCCTAATCCAAGGAGTACCCATGTTGCATACTTTTGATGGAACTTTCTACACAAAAAATGAGAAATACATTTAAAAAAAAAAAAAAACGTGATTACAATCACGCTTTTTTTAAATGTATTTCTCATTTTTTGTGTAGAAGGGTCCATCAAAAGTATGCAACATGGGTACTCCTTAGATGAGGAATTGAATTTTGCATCCAACGAATATTCCGACTCAAAATTTGAGTAAACTCATAAGGAGATAAGTTAAAAATACGAGTTGAAAAATTAGCTTTATTATTTTATTATTTTTTATTATTTTTACTTTTTTACTCCAAAAATGTTGAATCATCCCCTATGGTTGACATCAACATCTTGAATCCTATTGGTTCTTAAAAATTTTATTTTAGTTGTACAGTTTTCTTAGGAAGCCCATTTTAGACCTCAAAATTCCCCCAATGATACAGTTTGTCCAAGACGAACTGCTTTTATGGTTTTCCTTTTCCTGTAATTAATACATTTACATTGAAGTGGAGAATGTGTTTTCTTTCCATGAAAGAAGCTAACATGGTTCAAACACAGGCATTTGGCCTGAATCACCAAGCTTCAACGATAGTAGGATTGGTCCAGTTCCTTCTCGGTGGAAAGGAACATATACTGGAGGATGAGATTTCAAGTGCAATAGGTATGTAACGCTCGACCTTCTGTTGCTGCCTAACACCCGATGCATTGTCAATCCGGGACACTTGATCGCTTAGACAAATTATATTCACTCAAACACAATCGTTTCCATCCATTTGTAAAAAAAATAAAAATTCAACATCGGTACATCCACTCGGGGCTAATATAGAGACGCCTTTGGCAAAAAATTATATTTTCTGGATATGTAATGTAATTATTATATAATGAACCTTCGATCGAGAGGCCTTGTTAGGCCTTGCAAGACAATAATAATCCAAAAATGAATGAAGCGTCTAAGTGTTAGTCACACACTGTGGAACTCCTCCAAGTGGGTTATGCACTAGTTAAGTCAGAATGTTGGGATCATTTCTCCCAAATCCTCCTTGTAATCAACCTTGCACCAACTTTAATGCATTAGGTAATATGCATGCTCCAGTCTCATTATATCCTCCTTCATTACTTCTTGTGGGGGATAGAAGTTGATAGCCACATCCAATCCATTGCTCTTCTTACCACATGTTTCAAAAGCCATTGTACACGGTTCATTGACTCTCAACCAGCTGCCATGGAAAGAAAAGGGGTAGAGCAAGACGGGGAGGTCAAAGATGAGGGCGCCCACCCTGCTCTCGATGGCATGACAGAAATGTGGAACTATTCGACCCAGACATTCCCATCGACATCCATTGCAGGGTAGCTTCAATGGAAGCTAAGGAGTGCAGACGTTTGGGCGACGGTCATTGGGTAGTTTGAAATTTGTTAGCACACCATCTCTAGACCTTGGAGGAAGCCAAAGGAGGAGAAAAATGAATGATGGTAAAGGTGAGTGTTCAGCTCAACAACACTCGACTGTGTTACACAATTTATCCAGAGCCATAGAAATTGATTTCCCGCTTGTTCCTCTAACTTTGGAAACCTATAAATTCCTCCCTTCGGCCTGGCTCCCTTCCTATCCCTGGTCCACCAGATGCAGAAGTGAAAGGAAAATTTCCCATGGTCCAAGCCTCTCGCAACCAAAATCCTATTTCAAAAGCTCACAACTCTAGGAAATCCCCCACCAACGCTTCCCAAAATGCTAATGGAGAGCCTTCTCAGCAAGAAACAAGCTCTTATGGTTGCCTTATTGTTGAAGAAAAGGTAGAAGATGGTTCTCCCAACAATGATAGAGCTACTAGAGAAGGATACAATGAAGCACAACAAGCACCAACCAATTACAGGGGCAAGCAAGCCACTTGACCAGGTCTTCCATTATGCTTTATTTGTTATTGCCTCTCCTAACATTACTCTATTGTTTAAGTTTTGATGGCCACACTAGCATACTTCCTTTTTGAAGGGTTGTTATTCATTTTTGTAAGCTCTACCTAAATTTTTGTTTAGCCCATGCTTCTCAATCAGACTTATGATCAATTTGAAAGACTATTCGATTTCCCTTTCACGTGAAAATGGTCCATCTCTATTTCTTTTGAGTTTGACCTCGGTTTTCTACCAACTTCTTCTTGTATGATCACCAACCTTCATAGTCACTCACTAAATGTACTCTATGTGAAATATTTTTCAGTAATATAAGGTTAGTTGCTTCAAAAATATATATTATATAATGTTTATAAAAAATAATAATAATTTAGTTAAAATTATTTTAATATATAATTATTTTTGTAATTTAGCATAATAATTTAGTTAAAATTAATTTATTATTTAATTTAAATTACATTTATAACTTAATCAAAGCGAAATTGTTAAAATAATCTCCAATACATATAATTACAGCACATAGGACAGTAGTGGAAAGTGGGGAGAGCAGCACAGAGGACAGGGACAGTGGGCAGAGCAGCTAGTTTTCGGTGGACAGTGGGCAGAGCAGCAAGGACAGAACAACAAGTTTTCAGTGGTCAGACCAACAGATATTGAAGAGTTAAACATAAAACAAAGGGTCAGTTTTGGGCAGAGATTTTGATTTCCCTTAATATCATCATGATAATGGGACAAGAAACTTTAGAACCTGTGTAAACAAATGATAGAGGGCAAGTAAAAATTGCCTCATCAACAAAAACTGGGAAGTGGGTTTGGGTCAATGCCAAACAATATCAGGGCATTTTAAAAAGGAGACTAGCTCGTCTAAAATGGGAGCAGACAAGGAAAAAAAGGTCTCAAAGGGAGAGTATTGTTCGCAAGAAACAACATTCAAACAAGTCTTCTTCGCAAGCATGTGGCAACAAGTCCAAAGGAAAAGAAAAAGTTAGTGATGAGTATGCTTTATATAGTCCCACATCCACACCTCTCACTTGGTCATCTGATCTTTATGTGAAAGAACTCTTAAATGTAAAAGAAAGGTTGGAAGTAGTAGAAGCTAAAGAGCTGGAAAGAGATTGTACAATCCATATAATAACCGCTGAAAATCAGGCTTTAGCAGAAAGCAACAAAGTTCTGAAGGAACAAGTGTCATTACTGCAGGAAGCTCTCCGAATAGGGAAAACATAATGGCAACGCATGAAAGCGGAGGTGCAAAACATGAAGAAATTTGTAGTGGAGAATACAGAGGTGATGAATGCGAAGCCATCTCAGGATAAGGGGAAAGCAGTTGCTCAAATAGACAACAATGAAGAAACATCAACAGAAGGGAGGAAAGGAGATCCCACAAAACTTTCCAAAACTTGGGCTCAAGTTATTAGCAATTCTGCTAAGAGGGAAGGAGAAACAAATATTCAGGTTAACAACATGCAAGATAGAGAAAGCAAGGAAAGACTGGATAGAGCAACAAACATAATTATTAAAGGGGTGAAGGAGTATGGGAAAAATGAATGTACTCTTGACCTTGCAAGAGACTTCTTGAAAGACAAGCTCCAATGGCAAGGACAAATATGTCAAGCATGGAGAGTAGGTAAGCTTAACGGTGAGAGAGCCAGGCCCATAAAAGTCATCATGCCCAACTTGCATGATAAAGATATCATTCTAAGCAAGAAGCAACTCTTAAGGGGTTCTCGGTTTTTTCTAGAAGAAGATTTAACTATAAAACAACAAGAGGAAAGGAGGGATGAAATGACAAAAGTTAGGGCAGCAAGAGATGAGGGAAAAAGAGCATGGATTTATAAAGGTAAAGCCGTGATTGCGCAATTTGGACCTCCTTCCAAAGCAAGGCAGCAAAATGATAACAAAGAAGAGGCAGCAAACTCTTTAGCAAGAAATGAGGAAGCAAGGTCATTATGGGCAAGCAGGGACAAAGACTCAATTGTGAGTCTTGCATGTCAAAACAAATAGCAATCAAGTCTTACCCAGGTTTCCTTAAGATTAGTTTGTTGGAACTGCAGGGGTTACCCATGGAGACGAGGACCTGGGTTAGGGCCTATTGCGGAAGGTAGAGACATAATTTGCATCATAGAAACACATGAGCATGAAGGGTGTAAGACACCTTTGTTTGAAGGGTACTAGAAGATAGCAGTGTGGAACAAGGCAGCAGGGAATGGAAAAGGGCACGGGGGTATCATGGTATTAGTAAGAGAAAAAGAAGGTTGTTTCATTCAGCTAGAAAAAGAAGACCCAAATAAGCAATTTGTTTGGCTTAAAATATCAGAAAATGGAAATCACATTAGAATTGCAGCATGTTATTTTGCGCCGCAAGTTTCAAAAATCTACAAAAGTAGAGGGCTTGACCACAAAGATCCCTTTGCAGCCCTAAAAGCAGATATTGCAATATATTCTCAGCTAGGTGAAGTCCTTATAGTGGGGGATTTCAATGCTAGAACTGCAAGTGAACAAGCTAGCATTCTTTGTTGTAAAGAAGACAGTGACCCTATCTGGCTTACAGAAGAGAGTAATCATCAGTGGGAACGAATTTCAGAGGATAAAGGCTGCAATATCTTTGGAGAACCACTGCTTATGCTATGTGGGGCTTTCGATTTAGTCATTTGTAATGGTTTGAGTAGATGGGAAAAGTCCGGTAATTTCACTTGCAATACTTACAATGGAGCAAGTGTAGTAGATTATGTAATTTGCTCGCATAGTTTGTGTGAGAAAATGGAGGAAGTGTTGATTGGAGATCAAATTTGGGACTTCAAATCAGATCACAAGCCAATCTATTTAAGTTTCTCTTGGACCAGAAAAAAGCAATTAGCGTCGAAAAATCAATGTGTTCAACAAAATCCCCCAAAGGGCAGAATTCTTTTGAATCCAGAGAATTGTAATACCTTCAAAATAATGCTAGAGAGGCTCTTCAAGAAGGAGGAAATCCCATCTCATGGCCTTCATAGTCATAGATTAACACATTTAATTCAAAGCGCACTTGCGGAGTGCAAAAGAGCAAAAATTAAGAAGTCTGAAACAAATTGCTTTCCGGTTAATGCTTGGTTTGACGAGGAATGCAAAAAGGCAAGGAGAAGGTGGAAGGAATCAAACACGGATAGCATAAAGCTCAAAGCTTACAAGCAGACAGTAAAAAAGAAAAAAGCTGATTTCATGGTTTCAAGGAGAGAAGAACTAATCTTCCTCGGGAAAAATAACCCCAAATTATTTTGGAAGGAGCTCCAGTCGGAAAAGGTGCAAACTGAAAACAACATTACAGCTGCTAAATGGTTTGACTATGCAAGACAACTTTATGAGCAGGATCCCAAGGTTGACCCTCCTCCCTTGGTCAACACAGACACAAAACTCTTCATGGTGGAAGAAGTAGAGATGGGTATCAAGAAGTTGAACTCCAAGCAGAGTATCTAAAATGGGGCTTAAAAATTCTTTCACCTCACATCACAAAAATTTTCAACAACATCTTACAGCAAGGGTTCCCCACAGATTGGACAACTAGTATGGCAATACCTCTTTTCAAGAGCGGTGACGTCAATAATCCCTCCAATTATAGAACCATAATGATAAACCCCTTGTTTGCAAAGTTATTTGGAAGCATGTTGGAAAAGAAAATCAGCAAGTGGGCAGAAGAAAGAGATAAACGTGCTAAAGGGCAAGCAGGTTTTAGACCTAAACATTCCACAGTTGATCATTGTATAACTTTAAGGCACATCGTTGAAAAAGGTTGGGAAAAAAAGGAAGAAGTTTTTTGTTGCTTTGTTGATTTCAGAAAAGCCTTTGACACGGTTCCTAGGGATAAGCTTTGGGGCAGAATGGAGGAACTCGGGGTTCCCAAGCATTTGAGAGCAGTTGTGCATAGGTTGTATGAAGAGGTGAAAGTCAAAATCATAACTTCAGCTGGCATTTCTGAAAGTTTTAGAAGCGATATCGGGGTCAAGCAAGGTTGCCCATTATCTCCTACCCTTTTTGGGTTATATATTAACAAGCTTGAAGAGTGGCTAAATTCGCAAGGGGGTGACGGTATCCATTTGGGCAAGTTCGTTATCAGACTTCTTTTGTATGCAGATGACCTTATATTGATTGCTAAATCGGCTCTTGGTTTGCAAGAGCATTTACGTTCCCTTGAGCATTTTTGTAGAAGGGTTGGGATGCAAGTCAATATTAGCAAAACGAAAGTAGTGGTTTTCTCTAACAAAAGAAAGCATAACCAACATAAGTTCTATTTTGAAGGCAGCATTCTGGAAGAAGTTGCAGACTACAAATACCTCAGAATTGACTTCAACAGAAATTTAAGTTGGGATGGTTGTAGAAAGAAAAGAACTTTAGGGGGTTGGAAATAATTTTATGCTCTTCAAAACAGGTGTAGAGAGGCAAAGCTGTGGGACTAGAAAACCACTCTAACTCTTTTTGGGCTTCTAGTGATTCCGGTGATTCTTTACAGTTGTGAACTGTGGGCCAGTAGCACAACCAAGATGCAGTGGAAAAAAATTGAGAAAATTCAGAAACGTTTGATTACAAACAAATTCAAAATTAAAAGTGCAGTTCCTTATGCTATCCTGTTAAGTGAAACAGGGGCTGCTCCTATTGAAGCAATTGCTATGGTGTGAGTCATAAGGTATCTGAAAAAAATTGAGCAAATGGAAGAGGGTAGATGGCCTAAGGTGGTGTTTAGTGACAGATTGTGCAAAAGACAGAAGACTTGGATGCGGCAAAATAACAAATGGTTTAGTAAATGGGGTATTTGCTTGAACATGTGTCCTACAAACAATAAAGAGATAAAAACTTTTGTTATGGATAAATTCCACAAACATACTTGGAAGAAAGAGCTAGAAGAGGGCAGTTGTGCAAAAGACAGAAGACTTGGATGCGGCGAAATAACAAATGGTTTAGTAAATGGGGTATTTGCTTGAACATGTGTCCTACAAATAGTAAAGAGATAAAAACTTTTGTTATGGATAAATTCCACAAACATACTTGGAAGAAAGAGCTAGAGAGAAAGAAGAAGTACTACATGGAAGAGTTTAACCCCAGGCATAACCGCCAAGGAGTCACGGGGTGGGGCAGGCCGTTGTGCAAAAGACAGAAGACTTGGATGCGGAAAAATAACAAATGGTTTAGTAAATGGGGTATTTGCTTGAACATGTGTCCTACAAACAGTAAAGAGATAAAAACTTTTGTTATGGATAAATTCCACGAACATACTTGGAAGAAAGAGCTAGAGAGAAAGAAGAAGTACTACATAGAAGAGTTTAACCCCACGCATAACCATCAACAAAAGGCGTACATAGGGGCTAATATTTCTTGGAGATCTAAAATTCTTATTGCTCAATTAAGGACTAATTCTCATCAACTCCGTTGTGAAACAGGGCGCTGGAAAATGCCAAAAGAAATGTGGGAAGAAAGAGTATGTATTTTTTGCTCCTCCGGAAAAGTGGAAACAGAAAAACATTTCATTCTAGAATGTGAGGCCTTCAAAGACACCCAAACTATGTAGGTATTCCCAGCAGCTACTCCTTGGGATAAGTTATTCCAATGTAGTTTGTCGATAAGTTGGAGTGGTCATTGTAAAACTTCACAGAAAAGGGCCGAATACAAGAGTCATATAGAGTAGCTAACTGTCCCAGTGCTACTTTAGCCTCGTGACATTAAAAATTCTTTTCTTTCTTTTTCTTTCTGTGATTAGCTGCGTTATTGATGGCGTATGGGACTCATGAAATGGCTTAGAATCGTAATACTGTGCCCTGCAAGATTTGTCATAATCGTTTATATTGTTAAAATTTAGTATTTTGAGCGTCCTAAGGGTTTTTGATAGTGCTGAATCCATTTCCACTATAAAAAATGGATTCCAAACACTCCAACTACCTGATTTTTTGAATTTTAGTTTACCAGATTCTGACAGTTTTCGGCCGTTCGGGCTATTTCACTGCCTGAGTAGACAACTCCTTGTCAAAATTATTATTATTTGTGATTATTTTTTTGGTTTAAGTAAAATTAATGAGGAGAGAACAAAGACAAGAAAATGGTGAAAGTTTTTTTTTTGGGTTATGTTTTGTGTATATATTTCACATTATTGATTTATTTATATATTAATTTTTAATTTAGTGTATTTTAATTATTGTGTTAAGAAGTGTTATTTAGTCTAGTATGAAAAGATTTTTTGTTATCTAATTTAGTGTGGAAGAGATGTTTTAATGTTATGTAAACATTTTGATAAGGCCAAATAAAATTAAAATTAAAATAAATAGAGGAAAATAATATTAATAATTTATCTCAAGAGGTGTTCGAGAGCCTATCATGTGGAATAAATGTTATAATATTATGTAAACATTTTGACTTAGTGAAATACTATATATATATATATATATATATATATATATATATATATATATATATATATATATATATATATATATATAAACTTATAAAAAATTAATACTTCTAAATATTTGACAACTTGACAAACCATGATTTTGGTAATGATATTCTTATGTAATATTCTTTTTCCAATAAAAAAATGTTTGCAACCACTCTAAACTTATTAACTTCAGATCTAGTTTAAGTTGCAAACATTTTTTACTGGAAAAAGAATATCTTGACAATTTGATATTTCTAAATATTTAATAAATATGAAATTAAACAAATCTAAGTTAATAATATATGTTTTAATTAAATTTTTATTAAAAAACATTATAATTATAATTTTAAATTTTAAAAATTACATAATCTAAAATATTTCAAAAAAAATAATATATTAAATCTATTTATATATATTTAAAAATGAAAAATTTACCAATGTTGAAAATTTATTAATTTTGAAATATTGTATAGTATTATTGAGATGTCTAACTTTTTAGAGTGAATACTATACTTATTTTCTTAAAACAAAAAAAAACTATATCACCAAATTCCAATTTAAAAAACTAAAATAATAAAACCATCTCATTATGCTTAATTTTCTTCAATGCTATTTATTTGTGATACATTATTTTTCTTAAATTTTCCAATTGATCGTGATGCATTGCCATTTTTACTTCCATGAAAAATATAATTTTGGAAATTTATTTTCGAAAATTTCTAATAATTCGATAAAAATCTTAAATATCATCTTTTTATAATTTATTTATTAATAATCCATCCATCGCAATTATAAATACAATTTGTTTTTGATGATTTTCATGTTCAATCAAAGTTATCTATAAAGTTTAAATAACTTAATTTTGGTATTTAATTAAAAGATTAATGTTCAAAAACCTTACCTTCACGAGAGCTCCTATATTCCAGCTTGTGAAACTTGAGACACGAAATACGGAAGTATCCACAACTAAAGGAACTCCGAAGCCAATGCCCTGAAAACTTCGGTCCGGAGGCAGACCTGACAATCGCATTATCGTCGTGGGGTACCGGAAATTTTACCTACAAATTCTTTAAATGATGTAAAATTTAAATGTTTCAAAAATATTTATGACAACATTAAATTTATTATACATTCAAAATATAATTTTAAATTTTAATAAGAAATAAAAAATTATTTACCAAAATTTTAACTAATAATTTTAAAACATAAAATAATTATATAATACAATTTCAAAGCGACATATTAGATTTCACAATTTTCGTTGAGATGTCTAGACAACAAATTGGTGTATGAGACCACAAGTTTCGTTGAGCATTTCTAGAGGCCGGGTGAGTGAGATGTCGTCGGGTGAGTGAGATGTCTAGACAACAAATTGGTGTATGAGACCACAAGTTTCGTTGAGCATTTCTAGAGGCCGGGTGAGTGAGATGTAGTCGGGTGAGTGAGATGTCTAGACAACAAATTGGTGTATGAGACCCCTTGTTTGTGGGACAAAGAACCTACCTATTTCAGCTCAAAGATTTCACTGCTAAGTCTAGGAAGGCATACATACTCTACCCCTATGGTTTTGAACCTATGAAACACATGCTCTTAACCGTTAAACCCACTCAAACTATGTAAAACATTCAATTTTTAATATATAAATCAATACAATATTTTTCAAATTTGATATTTATGTAAATTAAACCATTCAAACCTTCCATTGTAACAAATCCCAATCCCAACACACGTGATTTCAAACAAAATTAAAATATATTTAAACAAAACAAACCGTTCAACTAGTCTAGTTGTGAAAAAAACCATTCAACAAATGTTGTTAATTTCTTTTTAAAAAGTTGTAATGCATATGTTCTACACATTTTATAACCCAGCGAATAATCTTCGGCAAAACAATCCTTGTTGACAAGATTTAGCTAATAGTAAATGTCATTGGTAGCCAAATAAGTACTTGCCATAAATATATTGTCTTAAATTTTAACAAAAGAAAATAAATAGAAACCCTAATGGATTCATTGGTGCACAACAATCCATTAAGTAGATTAACGATAAAATTCCTCTGCATCCAATCCAATTCTCATCTATTAATCTACTTTTACTTAGATCTTTGCCTCATCTTTCTGTTCTGTGCTTCCTCTTTAGATGCCTCATACGCTTCTTCTTCCACTTGGCCCTCATATTGGAATGGTAGATAGTTTCTTCTCGATGCCCAAAGCTTCTTCCTTCCACCGACTTACAAGCTTATAGGTGACCAAATCATTTGTGGGAAAGGACGTGTGTGGTGAAAGCATGTGGGAACATTCCATAGTGATGATTCCACTCGTAAGATTTTTCCTTGGGGGAAGGACGAAATTGGAGCGTTGGGATTGGTTGGGGTGAATAGTATTTTGACAGCTAATTCTATAGAATTATGAGGTGGCTTATACGCATATTAAAGGAAGACGAAATTGGAGCATAGGGATTGGTTGGGGTGAATAGTGTTTTCGAAGATAATTCTATAGAATTATGAAGTGGCTTATACGCATATTAAAGGAAATGGAGATGGAAAAATTTTTGTCACCATAAAATAAGCTATAAATTAGTACTTAAAATTAGTTAGATGTATTGAGAGAAGATTTTAAGTTTGTTGATATATATAGATTCATTTTATGATTGTATAGAAATGGATCAGAGAAATAATGTATATATTTGTTTTTTTTCCATTAGAAGAAAAAAACGTTGGCTTTGTATTAATGAAAAAAATCAGTATATAATATTCAAATGTATTTTTGATGTATCTCTATATTGCAAAAGTTACATATAATTTTTATCCTATCTCTATACAAAAAATCAAAGATCATCATTGAATCCCAAATTTTAAAGAGTTTAAGTCTAACTATCTCATGAAACAACAAAAAGGTTGTATTAGATCAATATAGTAAGGCCTAATAGGAACAAAATGAAATAATAGTCGTGCCAAGTTAATTAAGGTCTGTCTCATCCTCCTCCACAATCATATTCTTAGAAATGAGCCTATAATGCAGAATTCGCCGAGCTACCAATAAGCCTTTCTTCGATAATCCAACAACCACATAGTTTAATTCTCTATAGACATGTATGAACTAGATGTTCGTAAAGGGAAACTTCAAAAACTCAATGTGTTCCAACCAATTGATTAAATCGGGAGGCCAGAAATTGGACCGACCAATGATCCCATCAGTTGTGGATATGGAATCCCCATAAATCGTGATTCTCTCCAGTCAGTGTTTCTTGAAATTTAACCACAACAACCCCCATAGAGCTAGAATTTTGGCTCTAGTGTTTGTGCCAGATCCTCCGAATGAAGGAAATGTGACTATGGACTAAATCTCAGCTAAGCGTCGCACCCACATTTTCCAGCCTGAGTGGCTCCATCAAAAAAGATAGTCAGGAAATGGACATGCAAAAGATTTGATCTTAAACTGGGCACCTTGTGGTAGTGTTTATGATGCATCCTCGACTCTAGCTAAGACAAGATGTTTGTACAAATAGTGTATAGTGGAACAAACCTATGAATCTTGTTTCCCACCATTGCAAGCATGATTCCAATGAGAGGAATTGGCATAGAGGGGGAAGTTGTAGGATGTTTAAAACCCGTTACCACACTTGCAAAGAAAGGGGAAACTATAAGAAAAGGTGAAAAATATATTTTCGTGACAGCGTGCAGAAGGGACAACAGCCCTGGCCCTAGAAGCCCCTTTCACAAAGACTGTCCCAGGTGAGGTTTTTGTTATGCCACACTAACCAACAAAAAATTATGATATTCAAAGGCACATCCCACCTCCAAATATATCGGTACCAACATGCTATAGCCATGGGATTAAGCTTGGAAGACATGTATAGAGCCTTTTTATATGGTCCCTTGCCAGATAAGAGAATCGTCGTGAGCCTTCCAACTCAAGCCAACCATTCGAAGAACCTGTATAAAATGCTACGAGCAAGACACATTTGCACCAACAAAGCCAATATCCCTCGTATTCTTCCAAATTGGGTAGGAATCGTTCCAATGATCAATGACTTGATCAAGAAAGAAAAAGCCTCTGATATGTCTTGCTTTAATTAAAAATTCAGGAAAACAAGGAGGGGAACTTACATCATTAATTGAGTCCATGCCAATCAAAATGTTATCCCCTTTTCCAAATGACCAAAGTAACATATCCAGGAACCATTTTTTGACTTTGTGAAAACTCTCCCATATATATGAACCTTTCTACATGCTAATCTCAACTCTTTTGTACCATTCCAATATTGTCTTTCACTTCAAATATTTCTCAAATATAATGTCCTACCAAATACCTTTCCATAAAATGTTCGTCATAGAGATTTTAAAAATAACGCCCATCCAAAAACTCGCACACCCAGAATTCCCCATCCACCACTCTCCTTAACTCTCGATATAACATCCAAGTGAACTAGATGATATTTTTCTACCCCCTTGGTTTCGGGCCATAGGAAGTGCGCCATAATAGCCTTAATCCTTCTGATGATTTTAATTGGAAACAAAAAAAAGTGCATCCAATAAACTGTTAGTTGTTGCAAAACAAATTGTAAAAGAGTATACCTGCCTCCCAAAGAGAGTTGTCAGTGCATCCACAATGATAATCGGTTTTTGAAATTTTCCAAAAGGCAGTTGTAATCTACAACTCTTTATTTATTTGGTTTCATTACGAAATCCAAGTAAGTGAAACCTTCTTCCAATTTCAAAATATCCACAGCAAAGAGCCCAACAATGTACTCAATTTCCTCCATATCACCAAAGGAGTGAATCCTAATTGATTTGTTACCATTAACAACCATACCAGATGCAACACCATACCTAATAAAAATGGAATGTAAAATAGTCCATTATTACCTTGAGACCTGACCAAATGTAAGGACATCATAAATAAATAACATGTGAGATACATAAACAAAACGAGTTAACTGTATACCACATAAATTTCCTAGGATACGAGCCTCCCCAACCTTCTTACTCAATCCATGACGATAATGAATAATAACGGGGATAAAGAGCATCCCCGTCTCAAACCTATGCCCTCCCGAAAAAATTTCGATGGGAATTCATTAATCAAAATAACAAAATTGACTGATGTAACACAAGCCATGATCCAATCTACATTATTCCCCGTGAGCTCAATCTTAAAGAGAATCAAGTGCAAAAAAATCGCATTCAACACAATCATAGGCCTTATGCAAGTCTAACTTCAAAATTAGAGGCTCCATATTTTTTTGTGTGAGTTGAGTTTATGCAGTCCTGTGTGAGTTGAGTTGAGTTGAGTTTGTGTGAGTTGAGTTTATGCAGTCCTGTGCTATAACAATAGTGTCATGCATCTGACAATTTGTGAGTAAATCAAACTACTTCAGAAATATGTGCTCCAAAAGTGTATCGTTAATCCTGTCCACAATGATCTTGGAGATCAATTTATACATGATGTTGTAGAGGTAAATCGATCTATAATCCGAGAAGGAGAGAGGGCATGAGGATTTAGGAATGAACGTGATGAAGGTGGAATTTATAGCCACATTGATACAACTTGATATGCGAGATTCCTCAGCCATATCCAAGAGATCCTTTCCCATACTGTCGAAGAATTCAGAAACAACTCCACCGCTTAGTGATCCAGGCTGGGGCCTTTATCCTTAACGAAATATTTAAGAACATGTGAATATATATATACTTGGTTTTACAAAATATATCATCTCAATCAATATATTTAGATTAAAATTTTTGACATTGACGCTAAGAGGATTTATATTGTAATTTGTTATTTTTCACTTATCAACTCTACCTTTTAAAAATTTCCCTTATAATATCCTGGAATAGTATTTTCATAGTTTCAGGGACAAAAATAATATTCTCTTGTAAGGAAAATGTAATTTTAAAATTGCAAGTAATCATGTTATTCTTCTAAACAACCATAATCCTATTTGGTTATACAATGATTTTATTTTAGATAGTAGATACAAGAAAATTTGAAGACCTGATCAATAATTTATTTGGTATTGAGATAGTCAAGATTTTTAGTTCTTAAGACTTTATACTTTTTAATGGCATAATCAAGTGGCCAAACTCCAACCATATAACTTGCATTTATGGGCTTAATAGTAATGTCATAGATTGTGTGATATTTGATACCTCTTAGATGACAATGAGAGTAACTTTGATCATAGACCTTTAAACATAACTCTAAAATTTATCTTGCACAAAAGCCACAAACACAAGAATTATGAGAATTAAAGGTGCCTACTTGTCGACAAAAGTAAAATTGATCTCTTCTTAAAGGATTTAAATAGAGAATTACATCTCTTAATCTATAAAGATAACATAAAAAACATCTCTCATAATTTTCAAAATAAAGGAATAACCCGTTCCGAGTATTTTAATAACCCAACATTTCGGAATTCTTAAGTGAGTCCATCTTCAGGGGTAAACGCACAAAATTATTTGAAATATTTGTGATCATTAGGGCAAAAGAATAATAATATAATGTTGTCTCTGCAATTTTTTGGAAATGACAGGTTTGAAAGGACTTTTTCCCTAGATAATCGCAATTTCTCAAAGAGGGTAGCACTGTCCATTAAGTCCCTTCCATGGTAGGACTCTCTTTTTAAAAAGATTCAGTCCTACCATGGAAGGTACTTGATGGACAACGCTACCCTCTTTGAGAAATTGTGATTATCTAGGGAAAAACTCCTTTCAAACCTGTCATTTCTAAAAAATTGCAGAGACGACATTATATTATTATTCTTTTTCCCTAATGATCACAAATCTTTCAAAGAATTTTGTGCATTTACCCCTGAAGATGGACTCACTTAAGAAGTCTAAAACGTTGGGTTATTAAAATACTCAAAACATGTTATTCCTCTATTCTGAAAACTAATTCACCTGTATGGACTCTCTTTTTAAAAAAATCTCTCATAATCTTACTAAAACCCTATTTGCTTCCATTAACAAGTTCTCTATCGAGGTGTCATATAAAATAAATAATAAAACTAGTAACCCTTGGTATGATAATGATCATAAAATTGTTGAAAAAGCGATTAGAGATGCTCCTATTGAATATTTAAATCTTGATAGATAAATACATACATATATTTCATTAAACAGAAGAAAAGATATTAGATAAATTGAAAGTGAGAGCTGCTTTTGCACCTATAAAAATCTAATCCATGAAGTTTCAGACGAAAATTATAATTTGTAAAAATAAGGAAAATAATTTGATTCCCTTAGAGAATTGGAATTCCTACCTTAAAAACCTTTATGAATCCCCTAACTCCATGGACACCATTTTGAATGCCACTATAGATGATAACTTCTTTTCTCTTGAAGACATTGAGTTTGGGGTTAAGTGGCTCACTAATAGAAAAGCTAATGATATTGAAGTCTATAAAGTTGAAATTTTTAAAATGGGAGGCCATATACTCATCCCTCACACACACAAGCTCTTTAATTTGGCAGTGAAGTAATATTTCCCTAAGCCTTGGACAAAGAGCCTCATTGTGCCTATCTTTAAAAGCCAGGATAAAATATTCTTCCTAATTATATTAACGTCAAAATTTAAGTAGAAATTATGTGGTATTAAAGAGTTAGAGGAAAAAAGAAAACTAAGATACTGTAAGGAGGTAATCAACACCAATTTTAAAAATAAAATATGTCTCTCTGTCTTGACTAGTATTAATAAGAAGAAAATAAACATTGTTAAAACAAAAACAAATTCTCATGAGCTTCATACTAAAACCACACAATGATCAATTCCCAAAACATCATGGGATGAAATAGTCTCACCTTTGCCACACTAAGAGGGTTGGAATGATAATCCCTTTTTCTTAAATTGTCTATTTTATACTCTCGTTCAATCTAACTTTCAAAATATTTTTCAGAATACCAACTTAAGTCAGCAAAATTATGGCTATATTAGAAAGCTTTTCTTAATGTTTTTTTTAGCATAAAAATAAAATGATAAAGGTAAAAATAAAATTATAAAGGATCACAGATAATTTCTTACCTTCTTAAGATCCAATACACCATATCAGTTTTGGTTAAAGTTGGTGAAAATGTGAAGTTGGGTTACACTTTTTGCCCTATTTTGAGAAAAAAATTCATTTTATTTATTTATTTTTTACTTTCTGCAAGCTAAAACAATTTTTCTATTTGGAATTTCATTTTGCGATAAAAATAAAAGTTGTCAGAAATTTTATTAGCTTTCTATTAACTATTTTTTGGAATTTTTTATACACATTTGATATGTCAACTTAGCGTTTCTTTAAGTGTGTGTTTTTAACAATCAAAGGATTCATAAAAAGTCATGTTAATACACACCGGTGTATTCTTTGAAAACTTTGGGTTTTTGAGAAACAAAATATGTTACAACAATTTAGACAGAGTCTACTTCGGTTTCGTTATATTCACGAAATCAACTGATGCATATCATAATTACTAGAATTTTTTGAACTGATCCAATATGAAAAAGCTGCATATTTTGAATATGTTTCGGGACGCACAGAATTTATCAACATATAAGTTATAAACTAAAAATCTAAAAACTACCCATTACAGACGACAGACCAATGTAATTCACCATAATTTTTTCAATTTTTTTTACACTGTATTTTGGAAGATACAAAATATTGATTTCACTGAATCATAATGACCTTCAGAAATTGTTTGCACCCATTTTATTACAAAATTAATTAAAATTAGTAAATATTTATGAAATTCCATAAAAGTTATATTTCCTGAAAGTAGATTGAATTTTGCAAATGATTGTCCTGGTTCCGACAGTTAATCAGTCCAAAGTTGAATAACTGTGTTCAGAGCTTGGCTCTGCTTAATTGCAGACGTGTTAGTTTGGCCAAACTTTTAAAAAAAGTTTGGCCAAATTGTTCTTTGCCTCAACGGTCCATCAAGTCTAACGACACAAAAGTTCAGATGAATTTCTTACAAAATTTTGATCGAACTTTTAATTTACTTTACGTCAGCTGGAAAATTCAACAAAGCCCCTCCAAAAAAAACATTTCATGACAATATAAATTGACGTAAATGCATTCATTATTTTTGCATAATTTCGCACATTTTTTCATTTGATTTGATTTTGCAGAGGATTTTTTTGGGTTTAAGGACTCTTTTTGGCATAACATTCAAAGGACATTGCTTGGAGGCATGTGATACATTTTTTTGATTTTTTTGGGGCTTCATTTTTTTTAAGGTATTTTGTTTTTAGAGGTTTTGGGCTTAATTTTCATTGTTTTTTTAAGGTATGTTGTTTTTAAAATTTTTGGGCTTAATTTTCATTGTTTTTTTTTAAGGTATTTTGTTTTTAGAAGTTTTGGGCTTAATTTTCATTGTTTTTAGAGGTTTTGGGCTTAATTTTCAAGGGACATTTTTTTGGATGTATTTTGTTTTTAGAGGTTTTTGGGCTTAATTTCCAAAAGGCATTTTTTGGACTTAATTTCGAAAGGACTCTTTTTAGGCTTAATATTCAAAGGAAATTTTTTGGAGATATTTTTGAAAGTGATATTGTTTTAGAGGCTTTTTGGAGGTATTTTTTAAAGTGGCATTTTTTAAGAAGTTGGGCTTAATTTTCAATGGACCTTTTTTTGAGGTATTTTTTGAAGTGACATTTTTTTAGAGTATGTGCTTTGGGTTGAAGTAAATCTTTTATAATGATTTTTTAAAATGAGTTTTTGTCTAACCTTTTAAATGAAATTTTTTGCAGGACTTGGAAGGAAATATTTGAGCTTCATTTCATTTTTATAAGACATTTTTTTCTTGGATTTTTTAAAGTAAGTGTTTTAGATTGAAGTACGCATTTTTTGCAAAATTTTTAAAATGAGTTTTTTTTTTTAAATTAAATCTTTTGTGATGTTTTTTTAAATTGAATTTTTGTCTAAATTTTTGAAGGAATTTTTTTGAAATTCATACTCAATTATCATGGGAAATCGAAGGAATTGCAAGAGAAAGTATGATCGAACAAGAGACCCCGAGGAACGCAGGGAACATGGGAGAGAATCTCGCAAAAGAAAGAGAGAAGCACTCTCAAATATTGAAAGGGAAAATCAACCTCAACTAGAAGTTGAAGCAGATATGTAAATGTAAATATTATGAATTTGACATTTAAAATTTTCCCAGTGTAAAATGTGAAGCTTAATTTTTATTTGATGAACTAATTTGACAAATATTTTGAAATGTAAACAGAGAGAGATACTCCACAAAACATTGACGATGAAATACAAAATTTTGAAAGAGAAAGTGAAAGATATATTGAACCAATGATCGACGATGGTGAAAATGTTGAAAGAAATTCAAGTGAAGAAATTGAATCACAAGGTATATATATATATATATATATATATATATATATATATATATATATATATATATATATATATATATCTGTTGAACAGATGCACGTATTATAGAAATTATACATATTTATTAATTTAGTTATTTATTGAATATGTAAACTTATTATGTACTATTAATTCGAATATGTACAAATGAAATCAATGTCGATGATGAGATGTTAGAAAATTTTGACATTCACACACTCACACATATGGAGATAAAAGAGTTGACCATGTTATACGATGTCATGTTAATCACATTTTTGATACGTACTTCATAAAGGAAAATATGGCACTTCAAGCCCAATTGTTGAAAGGTCCCCTATCATTAAGGAAATTAAAAGAAACTACAACTTTATTGGGTATTCAAAAATCAACAAAAGATAAAAAATGAAGGAAAATGTGATACAAAATATAAATGGTGCCATAAATTCAATTATAAGATTTAGACAGAAAAATGTTTCAGTTGCACGTAGAGCAATACACATGGTAATGGTTTCATCAAGTACTAAAGAGAATCGCTTGGTAAAATCTATGGCACGAGAATTAGGAACCTCACGAAAAGCTTTGCACAAACATAAGAAATTTCGGTTCAAAATAGATGTAAATGATGAACTTGCTTATTGGAGAGCTATTTGTAGGCAACCATACAAATATAGACTTGGAGAAAATGTTAAAAAAACAATATATAAATATTGGAAGAAAAATTCACGTGTTTCTCCAAATGCAAGAGATGTGATGCGAAGAATAACAACACGAAATTAGTACGAAACACATCCAAAACATTTCTTGGACGCCACTCAGATAGAGTTGTTTAACAAGTTCAAAGAAGGGAATCGTGAAATTGATGTCTCAATCAGTGCTTTTGTGCAACAAAAACCATGGTATGTAAAATCTATCACCGTACGTGACACTTGTTGTTGTCGTTATCATGTGGAATTTCAGTTATATTATGACACATTCCTTAATTTTGGTAGAAAATTTTGGAAAGATTCACCTCCTCCTTCCACTATCTATGATTTCATATCTCAAATTCTATGTGGAAGAAAAAGCGATGAATTATTTTACGCAAATAAATGTGTTGGTGGTAAAAAATGCGATGATTGTTTAAATTTGACTAAATTTCAAAACAAATATCGTACTCATATAAATGATCAATCATTTCCCAACATGAAAGTGAAATGGAAGAGATATGAATATATCCATACATTGATTCAAGGTTCAAATAGTGCTAAAAGAATTGAATTATAATAAGAAGAAATTTTTGTGATAGATTTTTTGAGAAGGTTTGATGTAGAAATTTATAAATACACCAAGCATTTCCATAGAGCTCAATAACAAGAATTGTAATTCAAAAAATCTCGTGAAGCTTTTCCACCAGGGACCATTTTGTAAGTAATTTATTTTGCAAAAAACTACACATTTGTTCCAAAAAAAGAAATTCAGAGTGAATAATATCATTCTGACCAAGTCTCCATGCTCGCCCATATTCTATATAGACATGCTAAACAAAAAGTTGATCATATGGAAAGCACCATTGAAAATTGGCATGTTATTAAAGAATATCACTTTTATATCAATGAAAATCGTACACATGATACATATTTTGTACAACACTATTTTGGAAATATTTATGACTCCTTGAAAAGTAGTGGAATAAAATTCAATAAACATTGGATATGGTTAGATTGATGTGCAATTCAATTCAAATATTCATGATCATTCTTTTGGTTGTGTTGTCTTCATATGAAAACCTACATTAAACATTGTTGGAATTTCTTTGAGACTAGTCATGGAAAAGGAGAACATGATGGTGCAGGGGCATGTATAAAGCAAGCACTTCGAAGATATCAAATGGATCCCTCCGCACACTGACTTGTGGACGCTAAAGAAGTTGTTCAATGGTGCATCGTTGCACTAAGCCATGAGACTAACTGATCAAGGGAAGTGCGAAGGTACATTCAATTTAATTTTTATTGGATATCCAATTTTTAAAAATGCACATTTATCACAATGATTATCTTTGATGGTATTTTGATATCATATTTACATTCTTCTTTGAATTTACCATATAGTGTTTTTTGGCATATTGGGGTCGAAAATGTAGATAGATCGATTGGAAATGACGTTGAAACAATAAAAGGGACTCGAAAATTACATTCAATTAAAACAAAGTTGTCCACAAATGTGTTTGCATTAGGCAAAATAAAATATTCTTGTTTTTGCCATGTTTGCATAGACAACACAGAATCCAATGATGTTTGTGAAAACAAAATGTATGTAAAGGATTGGAAACATACAAAGCTTGATACAAAGGGGGAAATGCCCGTTGCAATGTTTGAAGAAATGCAATCAGAGGAGACTACAATATCATCTGATGGTGATCGAGTTTCTGATCTTATTAGAGAAGGTAACATTTGAATTGCTTTCAAATGATAGAGATCTAGAAATAGATAGTAAAATTATTTTAAAGTTAATTTTTCATTTTATTTATGATCTAAATTTAAATACATAAGTTTGTTTTATTGTGCAGTAGATGTTTTTGTTGTAATTTCACCTACTATCAATGATGAAAATGTGAAGTATTATTTGATGCGTTGCACTAAATGAAAGATGGAATTATTATAAAACTATAATGATCACGGGTTTCCATATGACAGTGGGTCTATTATACTAAAAGGTTATTTTTTCAGACAAACTAATCAAATTGGGGATTTTTTTACTTTGAAGACTATGAACCTGATGTCATAAATTGTCAATATAGTCACTTGGTGTGTGCAACACACATAAAGTTGATAAAGGTTCAATGAAAGAAAAGAAGAAAAAATTAAGAAATGGAAAATGTCAAAATCCGATCATGAACGGATCATTGAAGATGGCATTCCATTGGAATTTTTTGATTGAACTGACCAACTATTTCTTCTCTTTGGATTCATGTTTTAGAACTTCCAGAACTCAAATAAAAATTGAACTGCTTGTTATGTTATCTGTGCAAGTGTTTGCGCATGTAAATTATTTTGGTACATGCACACTAGTATCAACTGAAAGTAGATTTTATATGTGCATTAATGAAAAATGTTGCACGTACTGGATATATATGTTCTAGAATGAAATTAACTGAAAGTGCTTTTCTACGTGCATTGATAAAAAATGTTGCACGTATTGGATATATATGTTCTAGAATGCAATTAATTGAAATTAGCTTTTCTATGTGCATTTATGAAAAATGTTGCACGTATTGGATTTATATGTTCTAGAATGAAATTAACTGAAAGTAGCTTTTCTATGTGCATTGATGAAAACTGTTGCATGTACTGGATATATATGTTCTAGAATGCAATTAACTGAAAGTATATTTTCTATGTGCATTGATGAAAAATGTTGCACGTATTGGATATATATATGTTCTAGAATGCAATTAACTGAAAGTAGCTTTTCTATGTGCATTGATGAAAAATGTTTCACGTACTGGATATATATGTTCTAGAATGAAATTAACTGAAAGTAGATTTTCTATTTTCATTGATGAAAAATGTTGCAAGTACTAGATATATATGTTCTAGAATGCAATTAACTGAAAGTAGCTTTTCTATGTGCATCGATGAAAAATTTTGCACGTACTGGATATATATGTTCTAGTTCATGTAATTAACTAAAAGTAGATTTTCTATTTGCATGGATGCAAAATGTTGTAAGTACTGGATATATATGTTCTAGAATGCAATTAACTGAAAGTAGCTTTTCTATGTGCATTGATGAAAAATGTTGCACGTATTGGATATAAATGTTCTAGAATGCAATTAACTGAAAATAGCTTTCTATGTGCATTGATGAAAAATGTTGCACATACTGGATATATATGTTCTAAAATGCAATTAACTGAAAGTAGATTTTCTATGTTCATTGATGAAAAATGTTGCACGTAATGGATATATATATGTTCTACAATGCAATTAACTGAAAGTAGCTTTTCTATACATGCATTGATGGAGAATTTTGCACGTACAGGATATATATACATTATACATTGCATTTTTAAAATTTTATGATTGTTTTCAACACATCTAATAAGACCTAGAATCTTATGATTGTTTATATATGTGTGTGTGTGTGTGTGTGTGTGTGTGTGTGTCGATATGTATCAGACGAATCATTTTAACATATATGCTATTCAAACATACAATTTAAATACCTTTATGTACATATATTCATGGAACTTTTTTTGGTTTGGAAAACGACAACTTGAATTTTAAAAACAAAACATTATATCATAATCACATGCCAAATTTAGTTCAACCATCCAAAACTTGAGTTTTAAAAACAAAACATTATATCACAGTTCATTACTTCACATGCCAAATTTAGTTCAACTATCCAATAAAAACAAAACATTATATCGTGCAATCACATGCCAAATGTAGTTCAACCATCCAAAACTTGAGTTTTAAAAACAAAACAAATTATAGTTCACAACATTACTTCACATGCCAAATGTAGTTCAACCATCCAAAACTTGAGTTTAAAAAAAAAAACATTATATCACAACATTACTAAACATGCCAAATGTAGTTCAACTATCCAATAAAAACAAAACATTAAATATCACAATCACATGCCAAATGTAGTTCAACCATCCAAAACTTGAGTTTTAGAAACAAAACAAATTATATCACAACATTACTTCACATGCCAAATGTAGTTCAACTATCCAATACAAACAAAACATTATATCGTGCAATCACATGCCAAATGTAGTTTAACCATCAAAAACTTGAGTTTTAAAAAACAAACAAAATTATAACACAACATTACTTCACATGTCAAATGCAGTTCAGTCATCCAAAACTTGAGTTTTAAAAACAAAAAATTATAGATTGTTGAGATTCAACAAGATGATGAGGTTAGTGAAAAATAAGCACCTTCACTAAGTGGGGCCCGCAGGCTATTTTTAGGTGTATGTCTATTTTAGACATGGTGAGCAGATTCTATAAGTTGCAAGATGCTATTTGTAGATGGTTTTTCAAATGTGAAAAATAGATGAAATTCTATTTTTAAATACTGGGTGAATTCTATTTATAGATCATTAATCTAAATATAGATGCATGTCGATTATTATTATCCTTTAATAATAATCCGACAATAAATATCAATTTATTCTCTTGGACCACTTTATTTTAGTGAACAGATTTGGAAAATCAGTGGGCTGAAGGAATTACACAATTCCTAGGGTTATTGGTGGCTCATGCATGGATGACTCAGTTAGAACTGAAGTGGCAAAGTTATGACAAAGTTGGAAGAGTAGTTACGAGAGATGTTATTCAGTTTAACTCAGTTATTGGAGTTAAACTCAATTGAGCCAGTTGTATCTAGTCTAACTGAATGATACACTAATGAGAGTGGAGTGAATTAATTAGTTAATTAATTCACAAATAATAACTCACTAATCAACTGAAAAAATACAACAGTTAACTACAGTGCATGATAGTTCCAGTGGAGACCTAGTGGAGAGATAGTGAAAGGGTGAGATGGAATATCTGTTGTGACTATAGTGATGCATTGATTGCATCACAGACACATTGGAGTTTCCAATGAGGATTACGCAGTCAAGGCAGGGCCAATTCGAATTCATTCATGGGTCTTCTTTTGTAGGGATTACGCAGTGGAGGAAGGCTGTTAGGAGGTAAGAAATTGGTGCATAGATATGCAAATTTATGTATGACAGTGTAACCTGAGAGGTTGATGTACTAAGATTTGTATGAGATTATTACATGATCCATTGATATACATAATATATGATATTTGGGGTTTTTAGCTTTAAGTTTTCCCATTAAACAACTGTGTTTATGTGTGATTGATTTTCTTCATGTGTTTGCAATTGGCGATTTAATTTCTGAAAAAAATTAAGTGGAAGGATTATGTATTTAACATAAGATTAATTTGTTATATCAAGAGAATCTGGTAATACATCAGTATTAATAAATTTCTACATAGATCACAACATTACTTCACATCACTTCACATGCCAAATGTAGTTCAACTATCCAATAAAACAAAACATTATATCACATTCACATGTACGAAATGTAGTTCACATAAAATATGTCCAAAATTTGTATCTCACAAGTATTAAGTATCAAGTATCAAGTTATATATGACTGCATCTAGATAAGACTATATATAAAAAAGTAAATTTAAGACTAAATCTATTGAAAAATATACGTTGTATGTTCATGTGCATCATCCTCACAAATAGTATGTGCATTATCCATCAAATAATGCATGGATGTGTCTCTCCCAACAAAGTCACGATCCTCGAGCTATCCTAGAAGCATAGGAACCCATACACAATGTGTACAACATTAAAATTTAATGTTTTAGAATTGAATGAGAATATATAGAACTTCATGTAAAAATATGTCAAAAAATCATGCAATACCTCATGAGGTTCCCTCTCCATTTGTTGCTTGTCTACTAAAATCCCCCACCTGAACATCTTCAACCAAATGTACAATATACATGTACAAGCACATATATATATATATATATATATATATATATATATATATATATATTAAAAAATTTCAAGTGAAAATGCATATATAAACTTATTTTCAATAATATTAAAAAAATTTAGACAACTTGTTCAAAACTTTGAAATGGTGTGGATGTTCCTACCTATCTCCATCATACACTCCATCGCTAGAGTCCGTGGAGAAAAGAAATCCTCTCTAGGAACCTAAAATTCAAAAAATTTAAAAGTATAAAATAACTCAAGATCTAGAACTCAATTTATAATAAAACTTTTGAACTTCAATTTATAACTTATAACTTAATAACATATATTTAAGTGAAAAATTGAATACTTGTGCTGGTGGATTTGGCACATCTCCTAAGAGAGACTCCAAAAGAAAATCTCTAAAAACCTAAAATTCAAAAAATTTAAAATAACTCAAGATCTAGATCTCAATTTATAATAAAAATTTTGAATTTCAATTTATAACTTATAAATTAAAAACATATATTTAAGTGAAAAATTGAATACTTGTGCTGGTGGATTTGGCACATCTCCTAAGAGTGGCTCAGAAAGAAAATATCCAAAAACCTAAAATTCAAAAAATTTAAAATAACTCAAGATCTAGATATCTCATTTTTTAATGGAACTTTTTGAGCTGGAATATATAACTTAAAAACATATTTAAAAGTGAAAAGTTGTTCATACTTGACATGGTAGATTTGGCACATCTCCCAAGGAAGAAGAAGGTACCGCCATCCCAAAAACATCAGATGGAATCAGAATCTGTTAAAACATTTTATTATATATATATATACATGTACATGTGTGCACAATTATTTATTAAAAAATATCTCATCATGTTTCGATATATATATATATAATAATAGATAAAAAATAATTGTACATCATCATGTTTACTTAAAAAACACTAACATTTTCCAACATATCTTGATGGTGAGAACCATCTTGATTGTGTGATTGATGGTGAGACCCATCTTGATTGTTTGAACCAGAGGCTCTGGCCGTGATATTAAAATATTCTTCATTCATCGAGCGTGATAACTGCAAATGGTTTTAACATATAATGGTACAATTTTGTTAGATTAATGTATAAAAATAAATGTATGTATATATATGTATTTATTACAAATTGTACATGTGTTAAAATAATCACCCTAACCATTAACACATATTGTTCCCATGCCCTATTGCTCATGAATAATTATGTCCTGCCAAGCCTTGCGACAATTCTTTGCATATGTTCTAAGATCTTCAACACTCATGTTGTCTATCTCTTCATCTATATAATACACAAAATTAGCATGTGAATTCTCATGTTCTCTTTGTCAATTCAGACAAACATCAACTCCACTCTGAATATTGTCAGTGATGGCATCCCTTGCTTCTCGACTAATTTGAGAAGTGTCATCCATCTCTGACCGCAAAGTTTCGACATGAAGAGGTTGACTAACCAATGGTGGCTCACGGTGAGGCAACTCAACATCACACCTAGCGCCCCTACGGCCACACAATCAACCTTTCTCAAGACCAAAAAATTCAGATGGAAGGTAATTGTAATTGGGTTTCATTTGCAAAAATAATTCTGCATAAAATAATTTTACAAAATAAAGTGGAACTTCGTCGTTCCATGGGAGTCTTCCATAGACCGCAAAGTGTCTATCATACAAATAGCGAGCTATATGAGGGTGCTCGAGATATTACACCTTCGAAATATTTCTTTTCATCCCTTCTTTGAAATTAAACATAGACTTGGACATTTCTGTTGTAACTCTTTGTTTAACAACCTCCCATTTATCGGGACCCGTCATTGTTTCCTTCTTTTTTCTCATCACTTCTACAAAAGTATTAGTGGTTGGCCTAAGCTTTAGCTACACATCTACTAGTTCACTTAAAGAGTGAGTAACTATTTCCAAGCTTTGTCGACTCTTAGCAGGGAAAGTCAAAGCCACAAGATCTCTCTTCAATTTTGCATGAATATTTTGACACCTTTGTAAGGTGTATTGCTGCATGTTTGATTCCCAAGGTATATCAGAAATTTTAGACGGATAAGTCATGGTTGGTATACAACATTCTTCTTGAATGATGAGTTCTATCCTACGTCTTTTTCGAGCAACATTTGGAGCAGCATTTTTAACCTCTGCATCAATACATAAAATTGTGTATATTAAAAAAACACATGTAAACAAATTTTTACAAATTGAATGAAAATAATATTCAAATTGATGGCCACCTCGATATGGTTGGCTAGCATCTTGCTCACCCTGAGACTGTTGAGAACCAGGATGATCACCGATTGGTTGAGAACCAACATGATCATACATTGATTAGCCTCTGGGGGAAAACATATCACCACCTTCATGCAATTCTTCAACACCTATTGATGGACCTCCAAGGGCATGTGTACAATGACTAACCTAATGAGATGAGAGGGAAGCTTCATAAAAAAATACGAATTTATAATCAATTCAAAAATACATTCATACATATAAATACATGTACATATTCATTTATTATATTGCGTGAACCATACCACGATTGCGTGAACCATGCCCATGCGCCATTGATGGAGTAGACACCCTTGTCCTCCTACTTCCTAAAAATAAAAAATGAAACTTATTAACAACTAAATTAACTCACAAAATTGATAAAAAAATCAATTCAATTCCATATGTACACACATGTATGTATATGTATGGAGATAAGATTATATTTAAATACTATGAAAATCCCTCAATCTTTGATTCCCTTCTCTTGTAGAGATATGGGATTATATTGATCTTCGTCTTTCATCCTCCATGATATATATATATATATATATATATATATATATATATATATATATATATATATATACAGTGGACATTTACAATTATTTTTAAGTTACTATTTAAAATAAATTCAAAATAAATTTCAAAAAGTTAATGTAATTTAGTGTACACAAATTATGTAAAACACAACTTTCAAAGCACTAATTGATGTGTGAAACTCAATTGAAGAATTTTTTTTATAAAAATGTTAAGTTCGCCAAATTGCGCTTTACATGGTGGGAGCACACTTCGTATATAATTGAAAAAAACACATGGTCATTAAAAAAGAAGCGTGAAACTCCATTTAAACAAAAATTTGTTGAAGTCCTCACATTTTATTTTTATAAAAATGTGAAGTTCACCACTTATTGCAAATGTGAAGTTCACCAAGTTGCGCTTTACATGGTAGGAGCACACTTCATATATAATTGAAAAAAACACATGGTCATTAAAAAAGACGCATTTATAATTACAAAACACACACATAACTAAGATATGTTACAATGTCCATCAACAAATTTTGTAGGAGAGTGTCTCAACACTAATTCATCTTTGAGAGATGAATCTTGAATTTTTGAAGAAGAACATCTCAAAACTAATTCATCTTTGAGAGATGAATCTTGAATTGGCATTGCCCCATATAATAATAGTTCACATATTAATTCATCTTTGATAGATGAATATTAAATTGACATTACTCCACATAATAGATCAACAGACATCTTATTAACATTTGTACAATGTATTATCCTAAAAATTTGAAATTGGCTAACAATATTGTTTTCTTTTCCATGCATTTGTTTTAGCCTCTCCTTCTTAACTTGGTACACGCCATTCATCTAGTTGCAGATAAGTTCAGAATTGGTGAAAACTACAATTCCATTTGATCCATACTCCCTAGCTATTCCCAAGCCTTCTATCAATGCAATATAATATGTGTCGTTGTTTGTTGTTCTTCCCGGTATATTCATTTTTCTTTGGAGGACCTTGCTAGTCGCAATATTGCAAATCACATATGTAATCACTGCTTTCCCTAGATTGAGATAACAAGAAGCATCTATGAATAATGTCCATTTTTCAACTATATTTAATGGGGTTTTTTTATCCTTGAAAAAAAAAATCAATAAAATATATTAAATTAACATTTATTGCAAATGAATGGGAGAAATGACACATGTGCATGAGATAAATGACATGTGCATGGTTTACCTTAAAGTTTATGGTAGAATTCACATCTAGAAATGAGATGCCTTAAATATTGCATTGCCTAGAGTTTAAGGGATATTTATGACATGTACATTGTTCGTGCATGGTTTGTCTTAAAGTTTTCTTTAAAGTTTATGACAGAAATCATACCTAGAAATGACATGCCTTAAAGATTGTCTTGCTTAGAGTTTAAAGGAGAAATGACATGTACATGGTTCATGCATGGTTTGCCTCAAAGTTTTCCTTAAAGTTTATGGGAGAAATCACATCTAGAAATGACATGCCTTAAAGATTGGCTTGCCTAGAGTTTAAGGTAGAAATGACATGTACATGGTTCCATGAGTTTAGTGGATATGTCACCTTTAAAAAAGGATGAGATCCAGAGGCTACCTATCTGTCCCTTTACAGAATCCTTTAGAAGTCGTAGAAGTTAAGATTGAAAAAACAAACTAAAATCCTATGGAAGTTCATCCACTTTAGGTTCAGTTTTTAGGCCTTAAAGTTTTCCTTGAATTAATGGGAGAAATGCTTGAGTTTGGGGGATCCTATCCTATGGAAGTTCAACTACTTTAGGTTCAGTTTTTAGGCCTTAATTTTTTCCTTGAATTAATGGGAGAAAGCCTCGAGTTTGGGGGATCCTATCCTATGGAGTTTAAACTACTTTAGGTTCAGTTTTTAGGCCTTGAATTTTGCCTTGAATTAATGGGAGAAAGCCTTGAGTTTGGGGGATCCTATCCTATGGAAGTTCAACTACTTTAGGTTGAGTTTTTAGGCCTTAAAGTTTGCCTTGAATTAATGGTAGAAAGCCTTGAGAAATGACACATGCTTTAAATTTAATGGGAGAAAGCCTTGAGAAATGACACATGCTTTAAATTTTTCCTAAGATTTTATGGGAAAAATGACACATGTATGGGAGAAATGACACATGTACACGATTTTCCTTAAAATGTAGTGGTTTATGGATATTAAAATGAAGAAATTTTATTCAGATCTGTTCCAGAGATTGAATGACTAGGGGAATTTACTAGATATGTCACCTTTTAGAAAAGATGAGATCCAAAGGCTACCTGGACTTTTACAGACTCTTCCTTTAGAACTTGTAGAAGTTAACACTAAAAATACAGACTAAAATCCTATGGAAGTTCAAACAAAATAGGTTCAGTTTTGAGGCCTTAAAGTTTACCTTGAATTAATGGGAGAAAGCCTTGAGTTTGGGGGATCCTATCCTATGGAAGTTCAACTACTTTAGGTTCAGTTTTTAGCCCTTAAATTTTGCCTTGAATTAATGGGAGAAAGCCTTGAGAAATGACACATGCTTTAAAGTTAATTACAGAAAGCCAATGACACATGCTTTAAATTTTTCCTAAGACTCTATGGGAGAAATGACACATGTATGAGAATAATGACACATGTACATGGTTTTCCTTAAAGTGGTAGTGGTTTAGGGATATTAAAATAAAGAACTTCTATTTAGATATGGTAGTGGTTTATGGATATTAAAATGAAGAACTTCTATTTAGATTTTTTCCAGAGATTGACTGTAGGGGCATTTACTGGATATGTCACCTTTCAGAAAAGATGAGATCTAAAGGCTACCTGGCCCTTTACAGACTCTATCTTTAGAACTTGTAGAAGTTAACACTCAACAAACATACTAAAATCCTATGGAAGTTCAAAATCTCATGGAAGTTCAAAATCTTATGGAAGTTCAACCACTTTAAATTCAGTTTTTAGGCCTTAAATTTTGCCTTGAATTTATGGGGAAAAGCCTTTAGTTTGTGGGGAAAATGGCATGTCCATGGTTTACCTTAAAGTTTATGGGAGAAATCAGATCTAGAAATGACATGCCTTAAAGTTTTCCTTGCCTAGAGTTTAAGATAGAATTGACATGTACATAGTTTTCCTTAACGTTTTCCTTATAGTATATGGGAGAAATGACATAGAAGTGATAGAGAAATGACATAGAAATGACACATGTAAAAAATTACACCTCTATGAGATTGTGGGAGAAATGACATGTACAGGGTTTGCCTTAGAATTTAATTTTCCATTTAGTTTGCCTTGAAATTTATGGGAGAAATCACATTTATAAACCTTTACTTTGACATCTATATCAAATTGTTTAATAATTTATAATAATGTCATTTTTGGCTTGTACTATCATTCATCCTTGATATGTAAAAGAATGTTACAAATTGAACATCAACCTACACTATCATCATATCACTGTAGCCATGTCAAACTAGATTATTTATATCCATTACATCATAAAACACTTCACTTTTAACATTTTACAAGATTAGACGCATCATGGACGGTGTAAATTTAGGTACATTAATAAAATACAACAATGTAAATCTAGATTATTAAGATCCATTACATCGTAAAACACTCCAATTTTAACATTTTACAAGATTAGAAGCATCATGGAAGGTGTAAATTTAGGTACATTAATAAAATACAGCCATGTCAATCTAGATTATCAATATCCATTACATCATTAAACACTCCACTTTTAACATTTTACAAGATTAGAAGCATGATGGAAGGGGTAAATTTAGGTGTACATTAATAAAATACAACCATGTCAATCTAGATTATTTATATCCATTACATCATAAAACACTCCACTTTTAACATTGTAAAATATTAGAAACATCATGGAAGGTGTAAATTTAGGTACATTAATAAAATACAACCATGTCAGATGTTGGAGGGACAGAACTAACAATGAATGCACCATGTGGCTTATACTACGGAGGATGACAAAGCTACTGTATGTTTCTTGGAGAAAACTTGAAGAGAAGAAACATCTAGACATCTAGAGACTGTCTCTCTGATAGCCTGTACAATTACCGTGCTTGAATATGATAATTACTCTTCTTGATAAAGTTGTAGTGAGCTAAGTTGACCTGTAGTAACACTGTAACCATGCTCATTGTATAGAAAGTTGCTTAACTTACTTAAGTAAATACCATCACACTAGTTCAACAGTGAAACATATTAATTTCACTTTTGTTTTCTTTTAGGACATTAATCTCCAAACATATATGAGGATAAGATTGAATAGGGAAAAACTAAGAGGAAAGATGAAGAATAAAGATATACTAACAGTATATGGCCCTAAAAAACCCTCTGATGCTGCTACAAGTATTGTTATTATGATGATAGTATTTTGTTTACTAGGATGTTAGAGTGATATAGTGAATTTGAAACATTGAGGTAGCATCTGAATCTGAAACATTCATTCTATATTCCTTATTAAAACTTGACTAGAAACCACATAGGACTTTGTAAGTGGAGCCATGTGGCACATATGCTTATGAAGTAATATTTAGTGGCCAAATGGTTGAGAAATCCAATTAAGTTATATAGTATATTTGCAAATCTTCAGATTTTATGTAAAGGTGGATATATATAATTTTGTCGACACTTTCATGTCATTTTTAATTACACTTGACTGCATTTTTACAGGAGATTATGATTTGGAGATTGTGATTTGGAAACAGATGTTTTATGTTATTACTCTGTTTTGTACCAGTTTTCAACACATTAGATCTTGTTTAGGATGATTCAACTTGATGATAGAATTTTAAGGTTCATCAACTAGTTATATGTGATTACTCTGTTTTGTACCAGTTTTCAACACATTAGATCTTGGTTAGGATGATTCAACTTGATGCAAGAATTTTAAGGTTCATCAGCTAGTTAAATTATATTTGAGGGTGTTCTAATTAATTAGAAATAATTTGGAGACAAAATCCCAAAAACAGATGGGAAAAAATAAGATTTAAAGAAATTTAGTCTAAATACCATCAACACCCACACATTTTTCACCCACATAAAATTTCAAATTTGAAAAATATTTTAAAAATGAGACAGATGACCTAAAAAAAAACTGAAATATATTTTAAAAATGAGACAGATGACATCAAAAACAATTGAAAAATATTTTTAAAATGAGACAAATGACCTCAAAAACAATAGAATTCTTTGTTCAAGGAATCGAATTCCAAAAGGTATTTCTGAAATTTACAATCTGAGTTAAGTTCAGCCTGTAATTTAAAGAGAATTTCAAAGTTTTAAGCAAGAATATTTTAGAATCAGATAAACAAAATAAAATTAAAAAAAACTCCTATCGGTATTTCAAAATTCTAAAATAGAATTAAGTTCAACCTGCGACAGAGTTGGGCTCATTTGGCATGATCTTGGTTAGGATGATTCAAAGATTCTGGGTTATTCCTCTCGAGTCTGTGGATGTTTTGGGATTAACTTATTAGTTATTGAATCGGTCATTCCTTGCAATTATTTTCTTGCAATTGGGTACACATTGTGTAAATGAATGCAGAGATCATCAACACCCACACATTTTGCACCCACAACAAATTACAAATTTGAAAATTATTTTAAAATGAGACAGATGACCTCAAAAATAATTGAAATATATTTTTAAAATGAGACAGATGACCTAAAAAACAATTGAAAAATATTTTTAAAATGAGACGAATGACCTCAAAAACAATAGAATTCTTTGTTCAAGGAATCAAATTCCAAAAGGTATTTCTGAAATTTACAATCTGAGTTAAGTTCAACCTGCAATTTAAAGAGAATTTCAAAGTTTTAAGAAAGAATATTTTAGAATTAGATAAACAAAATTAAATTAAAAAAAACTTCTATCGGTATTTCAGAATTCTAAAATAGAATTAAGTTCAACTTGCAACATAGTTGGGCTCATTTGATATGATCTTGGTTAGGATGATTCAAAGAGTCTGGGTTATTCCTCTCAAGTCTGTGGATGTTTTGGGAGAAACTTATTAGTTATTGAATAAGTCATTCCTTGCAATTATTTTCTTGCAATTGGGTAAACATTGTGTAAATGAATGGAGAGACCATCAACACCCACACATTTTTCACCCAAAGCAAATTGCGAATTTGAAAAATATTTTAAAAATGAGACAAATGACCTCAAAAACAATTGAAATATATTTTAAAAATGAGATAGATGGCCTCAAAAAAAATTGAAAAATATTTTTAAAATGAGACAGATGACCTCAAAAACAATAGAATTCTCCATTCAAGCAATCAAATTCCAAAAGGTATTTATGAAAAAACAATTGAAAAATATTTTTTAAATGAGACAGATGACCTAAAAAAAATAGAATTCTTTGTTCAAGCAATCGAATTCCAAAAGTTATTTATGAAATTTACAATATGAGTTAAGTTCAACCTGCAATTTAAAGAGAATTTCAAAGTTTTAAGCAAGAATGTTTTAGAATCAGATAAACAAAATTAATTAAAAAAAAACTCCTATCGGTATTTCAAAATTCTAAAATCGAATTAAGTTCAACCTGCAATAGAGTTGGGCTCATTTGGTATGATCTTGGTTAGGATGATTAAAAGAGTAACATACTAGGATGAAGAGTAACTGACTAATATAAGCAAACCAGTAACACAAACATTACACTAATTACAAGCTTTGTAATCACTAGTATTATATGTAACCAGAAGTTGAAATGGTTGGGATACTAATCACTGTGATTCCATAATGTAAGTTAAAACTGCAACAGAGTTGGGCTCATTTGGTATGATCTTGGTTAGGATGATTCAAAGAGTAACATACTAGGATGAAGGGTAACCGACTAGTATAAGAAAACCAGTAACACAAACATTACATTAATTACGAGCTTTTTAATCACTAGTATTATATGTAACCAGAATTTGAAATGGTTGGGATACTAATCACTGTGATTGCATAATGAATAACGCTTTTTTACAAACCCAGCAAAAGAGAAAGCTGCTAGTAGAAAGCTAATAGTAGCTTGCTAGATACATGACCACGGACAAGACTAACTAGATACCCAACTTGGAGCTGATTCCCTCTGTTTGTCTTTGTGCATTAAATTATAAATTGAGGTGAAAGCTCTATGCCTCATTTAGTTCATTGAAATTATAGCTTGAAATGGATGTGGTAGGTCTGATATAATTGTGTTTGTAATCTAGTTTGTGGTTGTGTGATGTGAAGAAGGGTTTCTGTTTTTCTGATGTTAAGAAAATGATATCATTTTTCTTCCAAACACCTAGTACAAATTTATTACCCAAAATAGTGGAGATATATTTATCCTTATTTAACACGATGCCCAACAGCAAGCTATGGATATGGTGTTTCTTGTGAACCGCACATTGTTGAATGACATAAAGAAGCAATAAAATTGTTTCATAAAGAAAAATGGAGAATAACCATAAATGCATATCAATTAACATAACTATATTAATAAAATAGAGGTATGTTAGATATATTTATAATGATTGAGTATATGGTGTAGATTTAATGATAAATCTCCAAATAATTTTTTCGAAGAGAGTTGAAGAGAGAGAGAATAGACCGTGAAACGTTGTCCATGCCTCTAAGGGTATCTAGAGCTTGCATGTGTTGAGAACTTTACGTCCCAAATAGTGCAACTTCAGTCCAACTAGTGTAGTTATAATCTAATTAGTTGTAGTGAAATCTGAGTCCGAATAAATTAGAATAGAAATTTTATGCTTCTAACTGGGAGGTTGGCTGGAAATAAGTCTTTGTTCCAATAAAGAATTGCAAGACCATTCTGGTAAGGGTTTGGTCGGGTATTGGGAAGATATGAAAGGTTATTTGTATAAAATATTTAGTTAGAAAGGGTTAAAGAGTTAGCTTTGCTGAGGTAAGGTTCAACCAAGGTCATGGCCGACTTCATATAGAAAGCATTCACTAACTTGCTAATTACATTTAAACTAATAATAATTTTCCAATTTGAAGACTTCAGAAAATTACATTTAAACTACAATTTGCTGATTTATAATTTGCCAATTCGGAGACGTCGAGGCCGCAATGAGAAGAAGACGTCGAGGCCACAATGAACAGAATACGTCGAGCCTGCAATGAAAAGAGAAGCAGGAGTCCAAGGACGTCACGGATTACAAATTACCTACAAAAACAAAAAAAACAACTGTAAAATTAAAATAGCAGAAATCCAGAAATCCAACAAATTTCACAACAATGAAAAAAAATCACAGCAATAACAAACTAGAAAATTTTCACTTGCGCCTGTGACCCTACAACAGCAAACAACAGTAATACGACAACAATAAGCCTGAAACCTGTTATTGATTCAAGGCTGGTGTATTTATAAACTGAAGTTCCGTCGAACTAATCGTCCGACCGAACTTTTGTTGTCGGATTTCTCATCTCCGACGAAAAATGTGTTTGCACACGCTATCAATACGTCGTCAATGTAAACGACAGAATGAGATTTTTCTAAACTAATTTCAAAGGTTCGACCAAACTCTAAGATAGTTCGGCCGAACTTTTATAAATGTTCGGCTGAACTGTTGAGAAAATCACTTTTCCGCCCCCGATTTTCACAAAAGTGTAACCCACCTTTGTGGGTTTACCCAATAATCATCATTATTATCATAAAAATATAATGAGGGTACCCATATAAATTAAATAGATGGTAAATGTCCATAAACATGAATTTATAATAAGCATCTAAATTTTTACTCATTATACATTTGAAGTTGCTAAAATTAAAAAAACCATAAAACTAACTAAATTATAACATCATCATTATTATTATTAAAATGAATATATAAGTTAAACATGTATACATTTTCAAAACATGGAACAAGATCCTTAGGCATGAAGATTTACCTCCAATTTTCCAAGGAGATTTGTAATGTATAAATAGGCATTGTTACAATACCATGACTTAGCAATATAGCATGTCCAAAAAATCATTACTCACTTCGTATAACACTTGTTCCAAAATAAAAAACACCTATTCACACACACACACACACACATAATTGCTAAATAATAATAATAATTATTATTATTATTATTATTATTATTCATAGGATTTTGGATGGATGGTGAATGGGTCTTTTGTTAAAACTCTTTGTGTCATTTTTTCAAATCCTTGTAAATGTTTATATATATATATATATATATATATATATATATATATATATATATATATATATATATATATATATATATATAATTTATTCTTTAAAATAATATAAAATAATAAATTGTTATGTGAAACTAATTAATTGTTATATTTTCAGTTTCTAAAATAATAGTGTTAGGAAAGTTGACCATAAAATGTTAAGATAAAATGCTTATTTTATTGTAAATTGGATGTGTTTATATATATATATATAGTGTATGGGGTTTAGAATAGAGAGTGATGAGGTGTATTGATAAGTTAGTTTTTAAAATGAAGGTTATTGGTTTGAAACTCTACCTATAAAACCAAACCATTAAGAGCTGGTGTGGCCCATGTAAGGTGCTAGGTGATTTTGATGGCTTAGATGCCCTTGGGTCACACTATATGAAGTTATAGGTCAACCTTGATGTAATGTGTAGTCACAATATATGAATTTATAGGTCAACCCTGATGTAATGTGTGGAGAAATCAAACAACTTGCCAAACAAAAAAAATGTGATTATATATAGTCTTGAAGGTTAGCTAACATGAAGTTTTTTTATATTGTTATTAGTTGTTGCTAATCATGATCACAGGTTCTCTTCGAGACCCTGTAATTAGGGTCCACAAAATGTTACCATACAAAAATGTGGCGAAGTATTTCTATTCTCTTGGGTCTTAGGGCTAATTTACCTCGTTTATCATCCACCAAATGTTACCATCCACAAAATATGGAGAAGTACTTTAACTCTCTTTGGACAAATTTACCTAGTTTATCATCAGCCAAATGTTACCATCCAAAAAATATGACAAAATACTCCAAAATTCTCATACTTTCATTCCAAATAAAATACATAACAATGCAAAATAAGTAATTATTATATTTTAAAATTTCTAAAATATTAAAATATTATGTTCAAAACATTAATTATCTCTTTTAAAATAAGTTAAAAATAAATATTTTCTCATTAATATTATCATGTTTTTATATTACATTTACATAAATGTAATAATTCTTCAATATAATTATAATATTATGGTTAATAAAAAAATATCTTCACGGAAATTATATTGGGATTCTTTTCCAACCACTTAGGGTTAGTGTGGTTCATCAGCAAATGTTGAAAAAATCCAATATGTTTTTTCTCAATTTTTTAAATTATGAATCACAAATATTTCCAATAAAAAATTATAAATTTTCCTCAAAATTGGTTATAATAACTTAATTATGGTTGTTACTAAAATGATAAATTATTATCATTTACTGCCATTTGTAAATCTAAATTAAAAAACAAAAATTCTACTTTCTAACATATTTTCCTTCCGATATGAAATAAAAAACGAGGAAAGATTAAAGAAAAACTCACATTGTCTGTTTACGTTTAATCAACTTTAGACCTAAATTATACACAACAATTAATGCGGAGAAAGCTAACTAGATTCTCTTTAACGATGCTTATAAAGCTAACTAACCCTCTTTACTAAAGAGTGCTCGCGGATCAACTCTACAACAGACGTAGGAACGGAGGTCATGATTTTCAACGGCCGACAATGTAGAAAGTAATAAAATTGATAAAAAATTGTCCTTAATTATAATTAAGGAGAAATTATGTGGCGATAAAGAGTTGGAGGAAAAAATAAAACTAAGATATTATAAGCAGGTAATTAATCCCAATTTCAAAAATAAAATATGTCTTTCTGTCTTAACTAGTATTATTAAGAAGAAAATAAATATTGTTAAAATAAAAACAAATTCTCATGAGCTTCATACTAAAACTAGTGATTGATCAATTCGCAAAACACTATGGGATGAAATAGTGTCACCTCTGCCACCCTAAGAGGGTTGAAATGATAATCATTTTTTCTTAAATTGTCTATCTTATACTTTCGTCTAATCTAACTTTCAAAATATTTTTCACAATACCAACTTAAGTGAGCAAAATTATGACTATATTAGAAAGCTTTTCTTAATGTTTTTTTTTAGCATAAAAATAAAATGATAAAGGATAACAAATAATTTCTTACCTTCTTAAGGTCCAATAAACCATATCAGTTTTGGTCAAACTTAATAATAATTATCATTATTATCATAAGAATATAACGAGGGTAACCATATAAATTAAATGGATAGTAAATGGCCATAGACATGAATTCATATGTTACTCATTATACATTTGAAGTTTCTAAATCTAAAAAAACCACAAAACCAACTTAATTATAACATCATCATTATTATTATTAAAATGAATATATAAGTTAAATGTGTATACATTTTAAAAATATGAAACAAGATCTTTAGGCATGCAGATTTACCTCCACTTTGCTAAGGAGATTTGTAATGTATAAATAGGGATTGTTACAATACCATGAATTAGCAATATAGGATGTCCAAAAAATCATTACTCACTTTATATAACACTTGTTCATATGACAATTTTTAAAATTAAAAAGACAAAAATGGCATAATTAAATTAAAATTTTAGAAGCCCCATTCCAAAATAAAAACACTTATTGCTTAATAAATTAAATTAAATTAAATTATATATACACTTGAAATTAAATTATTATTTTTAAATAATAATAATAATAATAATAATTCTTCACTAAATTTTGGATTGATGATGAATGAGTTTTTTTGTTAAGATTTTTAGTGAGAAATATGTGAAAAATATTTGTTTCAAATCCATATATATATAATTTTGATTTTTTAAAATATAAAAAATTAAGAAATATATATGTGAAACTAATTCATGATTATATTTGAAGTTTCTAATGTTAGAAAAGTTGACCATAACTTAAGATAAAATGTCAATTTTTTTTTATTGATGTTATAATTCTTCAAGTTACATGTTTATATAAATGTGATACTTATATGAGTAGTGAAGAATGTTATCATTTTACGTTAAAATAATTTTTTTTTCTCATGTTGACGTTATAATTTGATAGTGTTGTGATAATTTTTTAATATAATTATAATATTATGTTTTTTTGAAGTGAGTAGTGAAGAATGTTATTATTTAGTATTATTTATTATGCTAAAATATTTTTATTATTTTTATTTTTTATTTTTAGATGTGATTATATATAGAGTTTATGGAGTTTAGAATAGAGGGTGATGGGGTGTATTGATAAGTTAGTTTTTAATGTGAAGGTCATTGGTTTTCAGTGGGAAAAATCCAATCATTAAGGGCTGGTCTGGCCCAGTCTGGTCTGAGGTGATTTTGATGGCTTAGATGCTCCTAGGTCACAATTTCTCAACCTATAAGTCAACCCTCATGTAATCTCTGGATAAATCAGACAACTTAGCAAACAAAAAAATGTGATTATATATAGTCTTTAAGGTTAGCTAACATGAAGTTTATTAGTTGTTACTTATCATGATCATGAGTTCTCTTCTATTCTCTTGGGTGCCTTGTAATTAAGGTCGGTTTATCATCCACCAAATGTTAACATCCACAAAATGTGACTCAGTAATGGTTAAGATTGGGTTTGAGTGGGCTTAATGGTTAAGAGCATGTGTTTCATCCTAAGAGGCCACAGGTTCAAAACTAGAGGAGCATAGAGTATGTATGCCTTTGTAGACTTAGCAGTCAAATCGCTGCACGGAGGTGGGTTCCTGGTCCCACAAACAAAGGGGTCTCATACACCAATTTGGTGTCAGATCCCTAGTCCCACAAACAAAAGGGTCTCATACACCAATTTGGTGTTTAGTCCCACAAACAAAGAGTCACATACACCAATTTAATGTGTGGGTTGGTCGTGACCTTAAAATTGCATAATCATAATCATAACCCACAAAATGTGGCAAGTACTCCAAAATTTCCTATACTTTCATTCCAATTAAAATATACATGACAATGTAAAATTAAACCACTGTTATATTTTAAATTAAAAAAAAAATAGATTGAAAACATTAATTATCTCTTTTAAAACAAATTAAAAACAAATGTTTTTTCATTAATGTTACTATGTTTTTATATTACATTTACATAAATATAATAATTCTTCAATATAATTATAATATTATGGTTAGTAAAAAAATATCTTTAGGAAAATCGTATTGGAATTCGTTTCCAATCACTTAGTATTAGTGTAATTCATCAAAGAATCAAAGTAAAATATTAAAAACAAATGTTTTTTTCAATAATATTATCATGTTTTTATATTACATTTACAGAAATGTAATAATTCATATTGGAATTTTTTTCCAACTATTTAGTGTTACTATGGTTTATCATCAGAATTAAATAAATGTTGAAGATTTAAATGTGATTTTTGAAAATAAAATTTTAAAAACATTATGAATCACAAAAATGTACACTAAAATGTTATGATTTTTTCCTGAAATAATAAAATTAATTCTAACTTAATTTTTAACAAAAACCTACACTAAAAAGTTATGATTTTTTCTTAATTTTTAAATAATAGAGAAAATTATTATCATTCACGGCCATTTGTAAATATAAATTTAAAAAAACAAAAAAACAAAAATCCTTGCCTCAGTTCATCCAAATCTATGCTCTTTCTGTATTTCAAGTTTTTTTTAACCATTGGAGCTCCGTCTCTCTTTTTTGGAATACTGATAACAACCAACTTTGTGAAAAAGAAATAAAAAAGCAGCAGCTACTAACCTTCTTTACAACGCCGACATACTGACGGTGGTCATGATTTTCCACGCCGACATTGTGGAAAGTAATAAAATTGATCCAATCAAACGCAGTGGAGTTCAATCACCTCATTGGAGAAAACAAATAATTGTGTGTCTCAGTCGAAGAAGTGTAGTTGAGACAAGGTGTGCTATGTGCCCTTTTCCATTACAAAAATAAAACCAGGAGAACACAGTCGGGGATTGATTGGGCTGGCGTCAAGTCTTGGCGGCCATTGTTCAGGACGTGGTATCAGAAAGTAAGAAAAAAAGGATGAAGCGATGGATTAGGGTTTTGGGTTGAAAAGACCCTAATTTAATTATCACAACAACCAGAGTACCGACCAAATATACGGCTGCATTCGGCCCCCACTCTGCTCATTTATTTATTCTCAGGTTCTCACCAACTAGCCATGTTCAAAAAGTATTGAACTGTAATTTGGTACTTGCTATAACTTCCTCCTTTCACATATATTAGGGCGATCCTCCCTCTACGCAATCCATCGAGTCTTAGGCCACGGTTTCCAACCCTGGCAGGTCTGTCTCTCTGCAAGATGGGGAGAGCTCCCTGCTGCGAAAAAAGTCATACAAACAAAGGCGCGTGGACCAAAGAGGAGGACGACCGCCTCATCGCTCACATTCGAGCCCACGGCGAAGGCTGCTGGCGTTGGCTTCCCAAGGCCGCAGGTTTTTCTTGCCCGAACTCTGTTCTTCAATGGAATTAATAACTGCTTCAGAATATATGAACTTTCAAATGGAAGAGATTAGACCTAGCGTTTTCTTGATTTTCCGATGGAAGATTATAAGGTTTTTTGATTTTCCGATTGAAGAGATTATATGAACTTTTCTTGATTTTCCGAGATTACATGAACTTTTCTTGATTTTCCGACTGAAGAAAAGATTTTCTTGATTTTCCGATTGGAGAGATTATATGAACTTTTCTTGGTTTTCCGATTGGAGAGATTATGTGAACTTATCTTGATTTTCCGATTGCAGGGCTGATGCGATGCGGGAAGAGCTGCAGGCTCCGATGGATAAACTACTTGCGTCCTGATCTTAAGCGTGGAAACTTCTCAGAAGAAGAAGATGAGCTCATCATCAAACTTCACTCAATTCTCGGCAACAAGTGTGTAATATTGTCGCCTCTTTTGCTTCAATCATTTCTCTTACTTATCAGGACTGATATTTATATTAAGCGTCGATCTGCTGTGGACCGAGAGGTTTCTTGAATCGCAATCCTGAGCGGAACTTTTAATTGTGGACCGAACTGATTTTGATAAGTCTTTGAAACTGTGCAGGTGGTCTCTTATTGCATCAAGATTGCCCGGGCGGACGGACAACGAGATCAAGAATTACTGGAATTCACACATCAAGAGAAAACTGCTGAACAGGGGAATCGGTCCCCGGTCGCATCAGCCTCTCTGCCCTCCCAGAAATACTACTTCTCCGTCTCGGCCTGCTCCTGACCACGAATTTCCCGCAATCCAGAACCTTAGAACGCTGGAGATAACGGACTTCTTCCAGCACCATCGATCGGAAAGCTCGCCTATCGTGGCGGCAGCATCGGATGCCGAAAAGGATCCCGACCTCGATTTGAATTTGTGTATCAGTTTGCCGTCTAATTCGCCCCCTCGCCGCAAACTGAGCTCCGACCGTCCATAGGACCGTGGATTCAAATATTAATTCTGGCAGCAGCGAAGTCTGTTATTCCATAGGGCTGCAAGTAAATTATAGCAAATACTGCGACAGCGGATATTGTGAACAGAATGCGAGAGGTTTTTCTCAACACAGGCTTGTCTTATAAAAGCAAAAAGATTGATAAATTGTTTATTAATAGGTCTCAGGAATCCACTGCGAAAGATCCATATGATCAGAAGGCGCAACAGAATGGATGCTGTGGCAGCCGCTAGTTTGTGGTCAACGTAAACACAAATAGAGAGGGACACAGATGGGTAGTTTTCTGAGCGTTGCAGCGACCTGCAAAAAGTGTTGAGGAGTTGAGTGAAGCACCTAACATATACAGATTGCCCTCTCTTAACTGTTGCAGTGCATGCTAACCTTCATAGGTAAGACTGCAATGTGTTGTTCTCGACTTTGTAATTAAGGTGCCATTTGCTAAATAATATGATTATCCTTATTTAGAGCTTTATCATTGGCCGCTCTCCAAATTTATTGTTTGTTTTTATTTGAAAACTTACTTACACACAGTCGTATGTAAATTTGATTTTTGTTTTTATATCAAAACTTGATTAAATCATTTCAGAGTTTTTTATTCAAGGTCTCTTTCTCCTTAGACACCATATGTTCGATTTTTTTTTGTTCAGTGTATTTTTCTCGCAGATCTTTTTGTTACAAAATCATTAAAAATAAAAAAAATTCTTAGCTTATTATTATTCTTTCTTATATTCTTCCTCAGTTTATTGGAGATATCAAATCTTTTAAGATGGTAATCTTATAAATAAATATGTGTATATGTTAATCTTCATAATATTATTTATTTTTTATAAATTTCAAATTTTTATATATGATGATTCTTTTTTTTTAATTTTGTTATTTTGTTTTAATTAATAGATAATTTATTTTATTTTTTTTAAAACAAAAGATTACAATCTTATTTGAAATTGAAATTGAATGGCTAGATTATATATAAAAAAAATTATTTTATCTATTAATTACATTACATCTATATAATTATATACTTTATATATACTTTATGTTTTTATAAATATAATTTTTTAATATGATATGCATATCATTAATAATATAGATAAATGTATAGGCTTTCCTGTGGTATGAGCACGTTGGCAAGTCCTTTATCCTAAGTTCAATCCCAAAAGCATATTGGCAAACCCTTATGTATCTAAGTGATCTGAAGTTCAATCTAACTTAGGGATCACTTCCCAAAAGCATATTGGTAAGTCTTTGTGAATCCAAGTAATCCGAAAGTTCAATCCCAAAAGCATATTGGCAAGCCCTTGTGTAAGATAAATATATAAATAACTTAGGGATTGGGAAAACAATAAATAAAGATATAGATAAATATATAAATAACTTAGAGATTGGGGCATGTTTAACTAGCTAACTTAATAAATAAGAAGATATATAAATAACTTGGAGATAAAATATATTTATTATAAATATGCAATTTTTATATATTTATTAATTAAATTTAAATACTTTTTAAGTTTTGATATGGTTATCAATTATATGTTTTGATAAGTTAATTATTATTATTATTATTTAATTTAATGTAATATGTATATTATGATTGATTTTCTAGAAAAAAATGTTTGTAATTTTATTATTATAAATAAAATTATAATACAATAAATTAAATGGAATAGATTTATTATTTTTTACTTTTTATTGATATTTTATTTTATAATTAATAATTTTTTGATACTAATTTTTTTGGTACTAAATTTTTTGGACACTACAATATCTCTTTTATATTAAGTAGACATTTAAATATTTACACTTATTTACAATCACTACAACATTTTCCCATGTTAAATTAATATTTAAATGTTTACATTCATCTATAAATTCACTACACGTCTCTCATACTAAATTGTAGAAACCTTCAATCTGATTATTTAATTTTGAATTTAAATCTTAATTTATTATTTTTAAAACTAAATAAATATTTAAAATATTTAAAATTAAATAAGATGCAAATTTCCATATATTTTAAAAAATAAATTTATATTAATAAATTTTAAATATATATTATAATTAGATTTTAATTTAATACTATAAATGAATATATGATAACATTAACCAATATAACGCATTTCATTATTTTTATAAAAAAATAATCTAATATTTAATTAAATTATTTTTTATAATTAAATAAGTAAGAAATATTTTTATAATTAAATAAGTAAGAAAAAATAACCTGTGACAGATTAAATTAGGTTTTTTCTAATTGTGTAATATTTAAGTTAATTTTTTTTTTTAATATATTAAGTAAGAAAAAATAACTTGCGACTGAGATTAAATTTGGTTTTTTGTTATTATACATTGGGAAGATAAGGAGAAGGTAACTCGCTATTTGATATTAATAACCATCATATAATATTTAATTTTTATTTTTATTTTATAATTCTAAATGGTAACACAATTTTTTTTTTAAATTTAAAAGTAATAATATTTTTAATATTTAGGTGAGATAGGTGTTTAATTGAAAATATAATGTATTCTTATTTAATATTAAATGATAAATATTATAAAATTTAAACTATATTCTTAAAATAAAGAAAAATAATGGTTTTAAGATTTTGTATTGGTTAATAATATTTTTTTATATGATATATTTTATATAGAAAAGACAAATTTTCTTTTTGTAATCTATAAAAAATTGTAATAAATAAAAATTACCATAAATTTAATAAAAAAGATTCTTTAATATTTTAAGAAACCAGAAGGAAAATATTTGAATTGAAGATATAATCTATGGTTATTAATTTTAAATATTAAATATTTCAAATTTTTAATTTTTAATTTTACTTTTTTTAATTTATAATGGTATTATCTTAAAATATCATAATATAAAAATATAATTGACAAAGAGACAATGTTTTTTTTGAGTTTATTGTAGAGGCTCTTAATTTGTTATTAGGGAAATCATATATTTTGATCACCTACTGAGGAGAAAGTTTGACTAAAAAAATACTATATCTTGAAAATAAACAAGTCTATCAATTACTAAATTGCAAGGAAAATAATTGTTGAAATACATGAGATAAAATCAAGAGTACGAGGAGATGGTTGGAGCTAGACCTTGAGCACTAGTCCTAGAGGAATTGCAAGTTTTGTATTACAATGAAGATGGCTCTCCAGATGGGCTAGCCAACCATCCAGTCTCGTCAAGCACAACGTTGGTTATGCTAGACTCACATGATATCATTCAAAGCAGAGATAATTTCATTTCGCTCCTCGTGTTTCTATTTAAGGACCTAGCCTAGAAGGGTTTTCATCTCCAAATGAAGGGTGATAGAGTTCAGGTACTATATTTGTCTTCCCCTAGTGTGATCGAGGCAGGGAAATCAGTAAGCAAGCTCCTCCAAGAATTTAGAATCTGAAAAGGCTTGATGATCATTAGCTGAAAGGGTATTGAGATGGTGAATCTCGCCATCAATTTTGAGGGGGGTAGATGAATGGTAAATGGATGCCACCTCATGTACCTGGGAATGGGCTCTTAGTTCTCCTTGAAGGCCATGACCACCTCCCCCCGGGTGACTGTGAATGGATTGTTGGGGCATGGTGCATAGAAATGTCTAGAACCAATCTCAAAAACTAAGACACGAGAAACCAAGGGAGAAGTCACAGAGACAGGACGAGCCATAAGGGAGGATGAAGTAAGGATTGATGGGATAACAAGGTGAGAAACATTGGCATAGGATGACAGAACAAATATGCATGGAGGTAGATGAAACAATTTAGGTGGGGTCGCACTTCAAAGAAAGGCCATCATAAAACAAAACATACTTTCATTTCCCAAAAACCATTGTGCAATAAACTAAGCTTAAGAAAATAAATAAGGAGTCAAGAAAAATATGAACAACAACAAGGGTATTAAGTAATACCCAATTGGAAGTGACCCTTGTCATCCAAGCCTACGATTTCTATTGTGATGAAGATGGGATTGCAACTTCGACAACCTAAGACACCAATTATGCTAAAAACCACAAAAACCCGTGAGAAATCCCCTTGACCTAGTCGGAATCCACCGCTAATATTCCATTTTGTTTTCCTAGTAAACATCAAATTGTCTTAAACCCTTGAACCATACACAAGCGCATGTAGACCCAAATCACCACTATGCCATTGTCTGCTGCATACGGCGGCACACTAGGAGAAGGTAAATATGAATTCATAGTGGTAATTGTTAGAGTTTCAAACATAGGCCCCTTGATGATGGAAGACCAAAAAGGAAATCCCACTTGTGGTGGGGAATGGACCATTACATACCATAAAATCCTCAGAGGTACAACTCTGCAATCAAAGTTGACACAAGAGTGACGAATTTCCATGTTGAAATTGGATATGAACACTCGCATTCTTGGTGCATGGGAGGGGTTGGCCATGCAATTCCCCCTCTTAAATGTAGTGGGAAGAAGCGGGGTGGTGGGTTCGCCCCGTAACCTCCTATAATTTCTTATTTTCCACCCTGATTGGTGGATTTTTATCCTTGTTCAAGATAGATTGTAGCAAATTCATCTAACTAAACAACCTCCCTTTAATCTGGGTCGCACTGAAATAGATATGTGTTTACGTTGTGATGAAGATGGGGTGGCAACTACAGTAACCTGAGACACCAATTACGCTAAAAACCACAAAATCTTGTGTGAAATCCCCTTTACCTAGTCAGAATCCACTGCTAATATTCCATTTTATTTTCCTAGTAAACATTAAATTGTCCTAAAACCTTGAACCATACACAAGTGCATGTAGACCCAAATCACCACTATGCCACTATCTGCTTCATACGATGGCACACTAGGAGAAGGTAAATATGAATTCATAGTGGTAATTGTTAGAGTTTCAAACATAGGCCCCTTGATGATGGAAGACCAAAAAGGAAATCCCACTTATGGTGGGAAATGGACCATTACATACCAGAAAAGCTGCAGAAGCACAACTCTGCAATCAAAGTTGACATAGGAGTGATGAATTTCCATATTGAAATTGGATATGAAAACTTGCATTCTTGGTGCATAGGAGGGGTTGGCCACGCAATTCCCCCTCTTAAATGTAGTGGGAAGCAACAGGGTGGTGGGTTCGCCCCCCAACCTCCTATAATTTCTTATTTTCCATTCCGATCGGGGGATTTTTATCCTTGTCCGAGATAGATTGTAGCAAATTCATCTAACTAAACAAAATCTCTTCAATCTAGGTCACATTGAAATAGATAAGTGTTTTTGTTGTGATGAAGATGGGGTGGAAACTACGACAACCTGAGACACCAATTACTCTAAAAACCACAAAATCCCGTGTGAAATCCCCTTGACCTAGTCAGAATCCACTACTAATATTCCATTTTGTTTTCCTAGTAAACACCAAATTGTCCAAAACCCTTGAACCATACGCAAGTGCATGTAGACCCAAATCACCACTATGCCATTGTCTACTACATATGGTGGCACACTAGGAGAAGGTAAATATGAATTCATAGTGGTAACTATTAGAGTTTCAAACAGAGGCCCCTTGATGATGGAAGATCGAAAAGGAAATCCCACTTGTGGTGGGGAATGGACCATTACATACCAGAAAATCCATAGAGGCACAACTCTGCAATCAAAGTTGACACAGGAGTGACGAATTTCAATATTGAAATTGGATATGAACACTCACATTCTTGGTGCATGGGAGGGTTTGGCCATGCAATTCCTCCTCTTAAATGTAGTGGGAAGTAGTGGGGTGGTGGGTTCGCCCCCCAACCTCCTATAATTTCTTATTTTCCACCCTGATCGGGAGATTTTTATCCTTATCCTAGATAGATTGTAGCAAATTCATCTAACTGAACAACCTCTCTTCATCCTCTCTATAATTATATACCTTATATAATTATATACTTTATGTTTTTATAAATACAAATTTTTAATGTGATATGCATATCATTAATGATATAGATAAATATATAGGTCTTCGTGTGGTATGAGCATGTTGGCAAGCCCTTGTGTATCCAAGTGATCGGAAGTTCAATCCCCTCTCACATGTCTCACACATCTAACTTAAAAAATAAACAAATATATAAATAACTTAGGGATCCAAGTGATCGGAAGTTCAATCCCCTCACACAACTAACTTGAAAAAAAAAATGTCTCACTAAGCTAACTTAAAAAAAAAAAAACTTAGGGATCACTATAAATTAGCTATCCAAGTGATCGGAAATTTAATCCCCTAGGACATGTCTCACTAAGCTAACTTAAAATTAAAAATAAATATATAGATAATTATATAAATAACTTAGGGATTGGGACATGTCTCACCAGACTAACTCAAAAAAGAAGAAGATATAGATAAATATATAAATAACTTGGGGATAAAAAATATTTATTATAAATATGCAATTTTTATATCTTTATTAATTAAATTTTATTATTTTTTGAGTTTTCATATGGTTATCAATTATATGTTTTGATATGTGAATTACTATTATTATTATTATTATTATTTAATTTAATGTAATATATATATTATAATTTATTTTCTAGAAAAATTGCTTATAATTTTATTAATATAAATAAAATTATAATACAATAAATTGAATGAAATAGATTTATTATTTTTATTATTTTTTGCTTTTTATCGATATTTTATTTTATAAATAATATTTTTTTGATGCTAAATTTTTAGACATTATAATACCTCTCACATTAAATAGACATTTAGATATTTACACTTATTTACCATTACTACACATTTCCCATATTAAATTAACATTTAAATATTTACATTTATTTATAAACACTAATACTAAATTATAAAAACCTCCAATCCAATTATTTTAATTTAAAATTTGAATCTTTATTTATTAATTTTAAAACTAACTAAATATTAAAAAGTAACTAAGATGCAAATTTCCACAAATTTTAAAAAATAAATTTTAAAATAAATTTATATTAATATATTTTAAATATATATTATAATTAGATTTTTAATTTAATATTATAAATGAATATATGATAGCATTAATCAATACAAGGCATTTCATTATTTTTATAAAAAAATTACATTTAATTAAATTATTTTTATAATTAAATAAAATAGCTTAATATTAAATTCTTTTTATAATTAAACAAGTAAGAAAATATAACCTGCGAAGATAAGGAAAAGGTAACTCGTTACTTGAGAAATTTTTAAATTATTTTTAAATTAATTTTTGTGTTTGAAATGTATTAAGAAAAATATTTCAGAATTACTTTATTTTTGTTAACTTAGAAAATTAGCGAGGTTGGTGGTGTGATAGATTTTTTAAAATTCAAATTTAAATTTAATTTGGGTATATATATTGGATATTTGAAAAATAATGATTTTTATTTTCATACTCTGCAAATCAGACAATTCAAAAATTCTTTTATTTTATTAGAAATATCTAATGCCTAATATTATTATGAAATTTATAGGAATTTGTTTTCATTTAAGTTAAGCTATTTTTTTCCTCTAATTAAAATAAGAGATAATGTGATATCTTAAAATTAATATTAATAACTGCCTTATAATATTTAAATTTTATAATTCTAAATGTTAACACAATTTCTCTTTAAATTTAAAATTAATAATATTTTTAATATTTAAATGAGAGAGGTGTTTAATTGAAAATATAATGTATGCTTATCTAATATTAAATAATAAGTATTATAAAATTTTAAATTATATTTAAAAAAAAATTAAGATTTTGTATGTTAATAAATTTTTTGATATGATATATTTTATATAGAAAAAGACAAATTTTCTCATTATAATCTATATAAAATTGTAATAAATAAAAATTACAATAAATTTAATATTTTTTTCCTTGAGGAAAATTTTGAATAAAAGATATAATGTACGCTTATTTAATTTTAAATATTAAATATTTTTAATCTTTGTTTTTTTAATTTATATTGGTATTATCTCAAAATATCATAATATTAAAATATAATTGACAAAGAGATAATGTTTTTTTTAGTTCATTGTAAGGGCTTTTAATCTGTTATTAGGGAAACCATATATTCTGACCACCTACCGAGGAGAAAGTTTGATCAAAAAAATACCATATGTTGAAAATAAACAAGCCTATCAATTACTAAATTGCAAGGAAAATAATTATTGAAATACATAAGATAAAATCAAGAGTATAAGGAGATGGCTGGAGCTAGACCTTGTGAATTGGTCATGGAGGAATTGAAAGCTTTGTATCACAGTGAAGATGGCTCTCTAGATGGGCTAGCCAAGCATCCAGTCTCGCTAAGCATAAACGTTGGTGATGTTGGACTCACATGATATCATTCAAAGTAGAGATAATGTCATTTTTCTCCTCGTGTTTCTATTTAAGGACCTTGCCTAGAAGGGTTTTCATCTCCCAATGAAGGGTGATGGAGTTCATGTACTATATCTGTCTTCCCCTAGTGTGACCAAGGCAGGGAAATTAGTAAGAAAGCCCCTCTAAGACTTTAGAATATGAAAAGGCTTGATGATCATTAGTTGAAAGGGTATTGAGATGGTGAATCTCGCCATGAATTTTGTGACGGGTAGATTAATGGTAAATGGATGCAACCTCATGTACCTGGGAATGGGCTCTTGGTTTTCCTTGGGGGCCATGAACACCTCCCCCCCGGTGACTGTGAATGCATTGTTGGGGCATGGTGCATAGAAAATTCCAGAACCAATCTTAAAAACTAAGACATGACAAACCAAGGGAGAAGTCATAGAGATGGGACGAGCCATAAGGGAGGATGAACCAAGGATTGATGGAACAACAAGGTGAGAAACATTGGCATAATATGATAGAACAAATATGCATGGAGGTAGATGAAACAATTTAGGCGGTGTCACACTTCAAAGAAAGGCCATAATACAACAAAACATACTTTCATTTCTGAGAAACCATTGTGCAACAAACTAAACTTAAGCAAATAAATAAGGAGTCAAGAGAAATATGAACAACAACAAGGGTATTAAGTAATACCCAATTGGAAGTGACCGTTGTCATCCAAGCCTACAATTTCTATTGTGATGAAGATGGGATTGCAACTACGACAACCTGAGACACCAATTACGCTAAAAACCAAAAAATATCGTGTGAAATCCCTTGACCTAGTCAGAATCCACTACTAATATTCCATTTTTTTTCCTTAGTAAACAACAAATTGTCCTAAGCCCTTGAACCATACGCAAGCACATGTAGACCCAAATCACCACTATGCCACTGTGTGCTGCATATGGTGGAACACTAGGAGAAGGTAAATATGAATTCATAGTGGTAACTATTAGAGTTTCAAACATAGGCCCCTTGATGATGGAATACCAAAAATTAAATCCCACTTGTGGTGGGGATTGGACCATTACATACCAGAAAATCCGCTGAGGCACAACTCTACAATGAAAGTGACACAAGAGTGATGAATTTCCATAATGAAATTGGATATGAACACTCGCATTCTTGGTGCATGGGAGGGGTTGGCCATGCAATTCCCCCTCTCAAAATGTAGTGGGAAGCAACGGGGTGGTGGGTTCGCCCCCCAACCTCCTATAATTTCTTATTTTCCACCATGATCGGGGGATTTTTATCCTTATCCAAGATATATTGTAGCAAAGTCATCTAACTAAACAACCTATCTTCAATCTAGCTCACATTGAAATAGATGTCCTTGTACTGACAACCTAAGTTGGTGAGGAAATAATCCTCCTTGTTGTTTGTTCATTGAGATTGAGAGGAAATAACATAGTGATGGAATGAACCCACATTCGAATAGCGAAGATGATATGTTCAAGCCTCTAACTCTAGGACAATTTTTCTAATGGGGCTCCATTGATGATTTTATAGGCAATCAAAATAACCAACCTTGAATCCTCATCTATATGTAATTTATAATAATTGTTGGCTTGAGGGGTCCTGACCCAGGTTCAGAATTGAGGTTAACCAACAAAACCCTCTTACTACTAGCCCTTTCGGCAGTGTCCTGCTTACATAACTCAAAGTCTCTCCCCAAGTAGTATGGGGGGGTGCTGGAACCAAGTTTCCGCACCCCGAGAGAGGTTTGAATGATGTGGGTGCCTTAAGATCCCAAATAACCATAAACAAACCTTCACAATAGCAACCCTAACCAGTAAATCCTTTCAAACATATTTAATTGAAATATGCAGAATGTCTTGCACAAGTTAACACATAAATCATAAATCAAGTAATTTACTTTAACACATCATATCAGAGCCTTATACCATCATATCCATCCAATAAGCATTCATATAAACCCAATCACAGTTGCGCAAGAGATCTAATTATAGACAGTACAAAAATCAGAAACAAGATGCAGAAACATTCATAACATAACCAATAGATGCATATAGAACTTAGATATCCAAAACAATATTCCTTTATTAATATAAGTTCAGATCCTTCATACAAAACACTTCAACATCCCCCGCACACAGCCAGCGGGGTCCGCACACAGCAGGACTAAGGTCTCCGCACACATAGCCAACATGAGTTTTCTACCCACACAAATCTGCACAAAATATCACAAAGTATCCAAATTTATCATTCACATTTAGAGTTATAAAAAATTTACTTCTTTAGACTCGATCTAACCATCTATTTATACTATTAGTCTACGCTACTCTATGGTCAGAAAACTGTGGTTTGCGGCCCCTTGGTCTACCCTTTGACCCATTAAAATTCATTAGGGACTTTGACCTGCCCCAAAGCCCCTACGCACGACTAATCTATTGCAAAATATAGCAAAAATGGTCAGACTTAGGGGACCCCACTCCAACAGGCCCCCAACACAATCTAAGGAAGGCATTGTAGTAGATCCAAAAAAGATAAGGGCTATCATGGACTCGGAAGCTCCTAGGAATGTGGATGAGGTAAGGTCATTTATAGGGTTGGAAAGTTATTACAGGAGATTCATCAAGAAATTCTCGTGGATTTCCTATCCTATCACATCACTGTAGAGGAAATGAAAGAAATTTAAATATAATGAGCAATGTGCAACAAGTTTTGAGTAGTTGAAGAAATTGTTGACAAATGCTCCAATTCCCAATATTTCAGATCCAGATAAAGAGTTTGTGGTGTGTACAAATGCTTGTAAGAAAGGGCTTTGTGGATTCCTTATGTAGGAGGGATGGGTGGTATGTTACGAATCAAGGAAATTGATTGAGAACAAGTAGAATTATGTGACACATGATCTTAAGTTGGTAGCAATAATCCATACATTGAAGATGTGGAGACATTATCTTCTTAGCAGGAGGTTTGCATTGATGAGCGACCACGATGGATTGAGTTACTTATTTGATCAACCGAATCTGAATGCCAGATAATATAGATGTTTGGACACGATCAATGATTTTGACTTCGAGATGAGGTACATTAAGGGAAAGGAAAATAGGGTTGCATATGCTCTTAGCAGAAGAGTACATGTGAATCATATAGCAACTATGAGTTCTTATGAGACAGATTGACAGGATCGGATCTTGCAGGCAGGACAATAAGATGGCAGGTACAAATAGATTAGGAACATGTTACAATAGGATACATGTGATCAGGATGTGGACCATCATCTCACAACAGATGGTTTGGTCAGATTTAGGGACAAGATCTATGTGTCAGAAAAAAATGGTATCAAGAGGCTTATCTTGATTGAATTTCACGTTAAGCTGTATTCAGGTCATCCGGGATATCAGATGATATTAACAACGTTGAAGAAGTTATACTATTGGCCGATTCTGAAAAAGGAAATGTTAGAGTTTGTGGCTATATGATTGGATTTTAAACAGGTAAAGGAAAAGTATAAGCATCCAAGTTGTTTACTACAACCATTTGTGATTCCAGAGTCAAAATGGGAGTTCATTTCCATATATTTCATTATAGGTTTGTCGAGTACATCTAGAAAGCATGATTTTATCATGGTTGTGGTTGACAAGTTGTAAAGTGTTGTAGTCGCTACAACAACACCCAAAATTTTGGGCATATTTCAAAATTTTGAGCACCTCTTCAATCACCTCAAGCCATTAGGGTTATGGCTAGGTTTTCAATTGGACAATTTCCCTGTGACTTATTTCCATCGAACCCTAAAAATCCACATGATCACGCGATGCATATTGCATTAGTTCATTACTTTTCACCTCGAATATTGACCTCATGATTACATTAGGGCTTAGGGTGGTTGGTTTTTGTAATGATGCATCATCCTATAATATGAATCACAATCAATGGAGGCATTTTGTGTAGACAGACATGAATTCATTCGACTTTCATCATGTGGATCATATTAGGGGTTAGAAGAAACCATAAATTATCAAAATAAAGGTTCCCTCACATTTTTATCCTAACTCATATACCACTAAGGGCGCCTTCTCATCGGAATTACATCAAATCATGGCAAGAATAATTTATTTTCATATTCCCCTTAGTTCATGATTTTTTCCCCCTCACATGTGCATTAGCATTGGAAAGAGTGAGATATTTCCCTTGCTTCCTTGTAACCCTAGACTTTCCTGACTAGGAGAAAGGATCTAAATCACTTTTACTAGCATTATCTAGCTCATCTCCCATAAACTATTAACGATGTTCTCAACAACATTGGTCATTTCATCACCCCTTTATATATTCATATGCATAAGCATCCAATTTTCCAAAGAGAAAATATGTTATTCATGTAAGTCTAAACCGTCAAAAATTCACTAATGTGTGGTATATCTTATGGGTCCTAGGTTTTAGGTTTCTTTTGAATTATATATATATATATATATACATTTTGATTTTCAAGTCAAGTGGACACAATACAATGGGAACAATAAAATGATTTGAATGAAGTATGTAAATTCATTAGATGTAAGTCCAACTACAAGATGGGAAGAACATAAGCCCCAACAGAAATTGATTTAAGCAGGAGATATTATGAATACTGGATCCATAATATATCTTCCTGTGACATCCTATCCGAGTAAAGTTAATAAAAGATATGATTTTTATACCAAGAGGAACATTCTATCCAAAGGCAGATGAGATAAAATAAATTAGGAATCTTATATTATACAAGGACCCGATGATACTTCTACTAAACAAGCCTCCTCAACTAGCAGTTCAGGGTAGCATGGATGTACACAATAGTATAAATGCATCGACAACTGCAACACTATCATATGATTATAAAGAGGACCATGGATCGGTGCACATACTTGATAGAGAAAGTAGTGCCATTTTGGTCATGAGGAGGACACATGAAATAATTGAACCTATTCATACATTGTTTCAAGAGAATACAAATGCATCATGCACACCCAAGGATTTCTCTCATTTTCAGAGGGTTGTGGAGCGAAGTTATTAGGCTTTGGCCATTTCCTGTCAAAAACAAAAACATGGTGTTATTTCTGCTCCACTTACAAAGGTTCAAGTATTTTTTGATGGTGTAAATGATGAAAGAATAATTATTGTTAATAATGCTAAAATGGATTTCACACAAGAGGAAATGACAAAGTATATAGTATTGGGACCTTCTGATTATGGTTGCTCATGGATGGAGCTTTGTTCACTTACCAGGAGAAAACAACAGTTTAATAACATCAAAAGGATACAAAAGGAAACATAATGTGGTTACTGAAACAAGTGATCAGAGTGTGCTAAAAATTATGCTTCGAAATAATTGGGAATGATGTTTTAAAGAGGAATCAGACACATGGAAAATATGTTGAAACAAATGTGATCAACAGAATACAAACGTACACCCTCAAGTATTTGGCCATTTGGAGATATCCATGTATTGCATTTCACATGCATTTATTATGGAAAACAACATTCATCCCTGATATTGAGGCTTGGTCGCATTATTTTTCTAGATTTGTTGGCATTTCAATGGGACTATGTCACTAGGATATCCTGGTGGAGGAGTTGAAGCTTTCGGGTGCAAGGCCCCTAGCCATGGCAGTCTGTGCAAACTGGTTGTTGAAATTATTTTTTGTATATGGGATGTGTGTGAGGAGGAGTTTTCACCAAGCGCTAGCCCCTTGCTCACCCTCGCCCTCATTCCATTATCGTTTCTCTAGGAAGATAATTTTCCCTTTATCTTCATGTTTGTGCCTTGTTCTGCCATAGTGAATCACCAGAATTTGTGATTCCTTTACGTGTGACTCTTCCCCTTTCAAAAAATCATTGGTCCCATATATAGTCCAAAATTATATGCTCATGAATTGCGACCTGCCTCCATGTTACTTAGTCGCAGGGTCGCAAGATTGCAACAAGGAGAGGAATTAGTCCATGCCACCTACTCTCTTTTGTGACTTTGTGACTTCCCTTTTGTTGCGACTTGTCTCACCCTACGCCCAATCTAGATCTTCTTTTAGAGAAGTTGCGATTTATTTGGCATAGCAACAAACGATGCCAGCTCAACATCACTAGTATATATATATATATACCATTAATCAACCATTTATATCTTAATTGCAAGAACACCCTCCTCTAATAAAATCATGTGTTGATGTAAGGCTAGAGGTTTGTGATGAAGCTCGGACAATATCTCTCTGTTTGAGCATATTAAGCATCATCAGAGCTATGTGGAGATATGAATGATCCCCCCTTCTCATCCAACCATAATTTTGAACTCACAATGATGAAAGAATTTATGGATGATCTGGAATTATTATATGGGTTGTATAATCCCTAAATAAAATGGTTTCGACATGAGCAGTGGGTATAGGACTGAAAAATATTCCCACCAACTTCTCGAGGTTTAAAAATCCATGCGAAAGCTGAGAATTAGTGTTGATGATTAGTCTAACATGTATTAGTAATACACAAGATGGTTTCTCATATTCCATGACACCAACTAAATTGATTAACCACTAGAATGTGGTATTGTCACGAGGCATTTTTGGAGCCTCAATTATGTAAGGCAATCTACGATGAGACGAAAAATCATAAATCTTGTTTTGATCACTAATCTTGTCATCCAAGTATTGCGACCGATGATGGAATCTTGCGACGCGACCTTACTGTTGCGCAGTGTCATTAGAGGAATTTTGAGGCCTATAATGGGCCTCTTAAGAAAATTATAAAATAATAGCTAAACCAATAAAATAATATTTATGAATTTACAATTCACTTTTTGCACCAAAATCCATGTAACCATAGTTAAATTCAATTGAAAAGTTGTACCAAAATAAAATTAATAAAAATATTGTATTGATGTGACTATAAATAAAAATGATTTTTTCAAGAAAAAGTCATTATCATTGAACAACTAATGCATTTGTCCTTTGTACTTAAATAACTTAAGATAAATTATAAATATAAATTCATAAATTCTTAGTTGTATAACATATATTAATTAAAATTTATATTATTAAAATTATACAATTAAATTATATAATAACATGTAATTAATATACTATATAAAAATCAAATAATATAATATATTATTTTATGGATTAATTTTATATTACATATGGAATTGACTTGATTTATAACATACGAATAAATAATATATAATATAAAAATGAATATGATATATATTCTATTACATTTAGATTATCTTTAATAATATTATATGTAATAATATATACTATTAATATAATCATAATGAAATGAATTGAATTGTATTTAAAAGAAAGTATTGAAATATATTTAATTTATATTTATGAGTAGGTATTTATTTATATATGTATAGATATTAATTTATAGTTAATTTTAAATTGTAACATCTAATAAAATGAAATGAATATAGAATTCAAAATTAAATATACGAAAATATACAAATATATTTTTTATTGAAAAGTATGTAAAGATATGAAGATTGTATAGGAATACACATTGTTTCTTTCAAAAAATATGAAATGACAATAATAATATTTTATTCAAAAATTGTTAAATGACATTTATTATGAGTAATTTACTTTGTGACTTTAAAAGTACTCAGAATACTACCATGGTTAACCATGAGTTTTTATCCACCATTAAGAATGTGACAAATAAGTACATTTAACTCGAGCAATGCGACCTCAACCCTGGGGGATGATGTCATGCCCTAAAATGTGATTGGTTCTCATAAAGTGAATTTTGATTGTACATTTTCCTTAGGAGGCCCATTTTTTACCTCAAAATTCCCCTAATGGTGATCTCCCATCGCATGCCCACATTTCACTCAAGAGTGTGACTTTGTTTGGAGTTGTAGTTTGTGACCAAATGATACACAATGATGTTGTGACTTTGGAGAGAGGGAAGCTCGCCTCTCAATCTCATTTGCATTGAAGCCCGACCAACTACTGTTGTTTGGAGGCATGCATAGTGAATTAGTTCTCCGCAGAGACAATGACTTGTCATTGATAGGCCATCACGAAGAGTGAGGTTCTAATATAGAGAGAAACATATCATCAAATTGGTTTAGAGACTTCCCATGCCCTCAAATCGTTGATATTTTTTGGCTAATACACGACACTGGTAATTTTTCTAATGGATGTGGAATAAACGTGTATAACATTGTGACTGGATTATCTCAGCAACTCTACAGGTCGGAAAGTTGCAAGACTAAGGCTCAGGGATGTGACCCTAAAATGTGACTAGATTTATATTGTGACTAGGCGACCTCCAGGAAGTCGCACTCCCTCCAGGGTCACATAATCATATTCTTATGCCTTAAGGAGTTTCCAGAGTGCGCGACCTTCTCTGATGGCGATAATGAGACCTAATACTATAATGAAGTTAGAGAAAGGGAAAAGTCAAACAATATTTAGTGCAGTCCATCAATTAACAATAGGACAAGAAACATATGAAGTTTCTGCATCAAGGTCCAATTAAGAGGATGCATTTTGATTGGAAGCATGCTATCATGAGAAGTTTTGGGCATTTATGAACAAATTCAGAATAAAGTGGTTTGGAGGATTTTTCTACTAACATAAATGCTCCAGGCATAAAAATATGGAATATTCTATGGGAAATTTTAATTTTGGCATGAGATTTGGGGATTTTCTTTCTCAAACAGTTGTGGGTGTGAAAATTGGGAAGTTAACCAAAATTAAAAATATGTGTAATTAAGAAATGTGAACTTAGAAAGTATTTTGAATGGGAGCAGAACCCACGAGGAAAATACAATATAGAGGATATTTTTCATGTTCGCATGCGCTCATGTGGGGTTACATAAGGTTTGACATAATGATGGTCCCTACCAACTTTTAAATTTACATCGATAAGTTCACAATCTTATTAAACTCAAATGTGATCTCCATCAGCAGAAAAAATGGTGCAGTTGGGAGAATTCAGAGATTAAAATCTGTCACCATTTGATTTTAACTACTCATGACAGACCAATTCATGTTGAGCATGATTTTCAGCCTACACAATAAAAATTGGCTGAACAAGCCATAGGAAAGAGGAATGCAATTTCCTCTTGATAATCGCTTCAGAGACACTCATACATAATGTCATGCATACAACCTCTAGTACTAGCCTAGATAAGGCATAGTGCCAGCCAGGTTGGGAAGTGTGGTTGTCTTCTTTAATCTACCAATATTTTCACATACTGTAATACGAGTTGTGAACTTATCTCAAAATTATGGCTTGACGTCATCTTATATGGACTACGTGTCATAACAACACCGTGTCACAAAAAAAGGACTATACAAGGTTCCAAATTGGTGTTTCATTCTCAGTTATTCTTTTGATATTTTTGATATTATTCTTTGACTGCTAATATGTATGTGGATAATATAATTTGTTTTCTTGCGGAGCACAGGAGAAAGCAAGAATATGACCTAGAAGAAGGGAGCTAGGTTTTCCGCAGAAGCTACACAACTATGGTTTCAACAAGATCGAATTTGAATCCACTCATGCTCCTAAAACCTATTGGTGATTTCAAGAACACAACAACACGAGATGATTGGATGTAAGCAAGGCAAAATGAGATGCATTCCAACAATTCATGTCTCCATGGTTTCACAACAATTTTGGCAATGAGATCCAACCCTAGGGTTCCTAAAAACTTTCCTTTCCTCCTTACATCCTCTCTTCTATCAATATGTAAATGTTCTCATCATGGTGCCAATGGTTATGTTGAGATGAATTGAGAATGTACTAGGTAGTAGGAATGAGAGAGCAGTGACGAAGTTCAAGAGTCATGAGGGTAGGTCAAGGGTCGTGATAAGTGAAAAATCACCTCATCTCTATAAATGTGCCCTCATGCCTCATACACAGGGGGAATTTAGCACTTGAGTTTAGGCTAGGATTAGATTGTTGATTTGTACTTAAGAGCTAGAAGCAGTCAACTCTTGGAAGCCAGTAGAGTAAACTATAATGAGGCTGTGGTTTTTCATTGGGAAATGATATGAGCAACCTATGTTCCATTGTTGGGTTTTGACCAATTGCAAGATATGTACTTGAAGTTGCAACAACATTAATAAGATTTTCTTCATGTTCGACAATGATTCCCATGATTACTCATGGTGTCTGTATTAGTTGTATGATATTTCCACTGTATTTGTATGTGTGATTTCATATACGCAATATGTTATGGGTTGATTCGTAGTTTTTTCATGTATGTTTTGCTTTCAAATGTGTGTTTACTTATTTCTCGCCATGTCAGTGGTCTATTGTGAACTAGTTTTCAATTAACTTCTGACATGTTCTTGTTCATGTATGTTTGATTGGGTTTTGGCTTATTGATCCCTCTAATAGCATACCCTTTCTTATTTATGTTGAGACTTGTTTGTACCTATTTATATAGTTTGTAAATATTGGGTTGATTTTGTTTCATTGTCTGGGTATTTCACTCTTGTCAGCACTCTGACACCTTCTCATTTGAAAACCAAGAGCAGAAAAATTCATGATGGAAGCCAGGCCCACATATCGGACAAGGATCGTATCCCATACAGTGTGAGGTATAATTCGAAATTCACACCGAGGAGACCCCCTAATTGTTGGCGGTACATTCTAGCCCGTCAACACTAAGGTAGCACACTTCGTTCGAGTGAAGTCTACTAATTTGACTACTGAGGTAGCACAAGTATTCATTAGGGAGATAACGAGGTTGCATGATGTTTCAAAGAACATTGTTTCAGACAAAGATGCTAAGTTCACATATAGGTTCTAAAAAGAGTTATTTGTAGGTTTGGGGACAAATTTGGCCTTCAAAACAACTTATAAACTATATATAGATGTAAAGCTAGAGAGGGTCAACTGGATTTTGGAGGACATGTTGAGAATGTACGTGATGCATCATCATCAAAAGTGAGAATAGTATCTTCCATTGGTTGAGTTTTCCTACAAAAATGGGTATCGAGAGTCTCTAAGGATGAGTTTTTTTGAGGCACTCTATGGGTGGAGTTGTCATAATCCCATTAGTTGGAGTGATCCAGTGAACAAGGTGTTGATAGGACCGGACATGTTGGTAGAGATGGAATAGGAAATGCAGGTTATCAAACAGAATCTAAAGGAAACACGAGATAAACATAAGAGTTATGTATACCAGCACAAGGCATTTAAGCAGTTTCAGGTTGGGGAACGTGTGTATGTATGCATCAATTCCAAGAACATATCCTTGAGGATTGGGTCACGTGCGAAGTTGGAACCTCGGTATTCCGAGAATTTCGAGATACTTGAGAGGATTGGACTAGTGGCCTATAAACTTGCACTGCCTCCCACAGTGAAAGTCCACGATTTTTTCCATGTTTCATTTCTTAAAAGGTATGTAAATGGTTTTGATCATGTGATTTATTGGTTTGTATTACAGGTGGAACTAGAGGGAGGATTCCAGTTGGAACCTCAGTGAATTTTGTAGAGAAACTTTTCTCATGCTCTGAAACCAAACAATCGAGTAGGTTAATGTGCAGTGGAATCACTTTGGGCTAGATGAAGCTACATGGGAGATGGTTGATCAAATGCGGGCTATGTATCCTTCTCTATTCACTAGTTGAGTGGATTTATTTTGTTGTATGTTTTTGCGTTCTCTATTCATATTAAGAAAACATTTGTCACAATGTGGTGTTGGAACATGGTTGACCATGATTATAAACCCAAGGGATTGATATTATAAACCCAAGGGATTAATACTAAAACCCCAAGGGATTATAAACCCAACAAAATAATGTTAAACCCTGGGTATATAAACCCTAACATAAATATTATAAACCCAATGTATATAAACGTTAAGATAAATATTATAAACCATAAAATAAACTCTTAGATTAATAAAACTAAGGGATTAATATTATAAACCCAATGGATTATAAACCTAAGGGATTAATACTAAAAAGACAAGGGATTATAAACCCAAGGGAATAATATTACAAACCAAGGGATTAATATTATAAACCCAAGGTATATAAACCCTAAGATAAATATTATAAATCATAAAATAAGCATGGTTGACCATGGTTTACCATGGTTGATTTTCATATTGACAAAATATTTGTAACAATGCGATGTTGGATCGTCATTGACCATGGTTGACCATGATTGTCACAATGTGGCATTGGACCATGAGACAATATTTGTCACAATATGACCATGGTTCACCATGATTGGAAATGGTTGACCACGATTGATTTCCATATTGAGACAATCTTTCTCACAATGCGACATTGGACCATGGGTGACCATAAACCCCAATCCCAATTAATAGACCAAAGGGATTATTAATATTATTTTTTAGTAATTTGGGGTTGACCATGATTGATTTTCATATTGAGATAATCTTTCTCACAATACAATGTTGAACCATGGTTGGCCATAATATACAATGATAAACCATGTTGACCACGGTTGATTTTCATATATTGGGACAATGTTCGTTACAATGTGATGTTGGCCCATGGTTTACCATGATTGACCATGGTTTGCAATGGTTTGCAATGGTTTCCCATGGTTCATTTTCATATTGATACAATCTTTGTCCCAATGTGGCATTGGACGATGGTTGACCATGATTATAAACACAAGGGATTTATATTAAACCCAAGGATTAATATTATGAACCCTATGAATAATATTATACCCTAGGAATATGAACCCTTAGATTTATAAACTGCAGGAATCGATATTATAAACCCAAGGGATTCATACTAAAAACCCAAGGATTAATATTATGAACACTATGAATAATATTATACCCTCGGAATATGAACCCTTATACTTATAAACCATAGGGATCAATATTATAAACCCAAGGGATTAATACTAAAAACCTAAGTGATTATAAACCCACATGATTAATATTAAAAAACCAAAGGATTATAAACCTAAGGGAATAATATTAAACCAAAGGAATTAATATTATAAACCCAACATATATAAACCCTAGGATAAATAGTTTAAACCCTAAAATAAACATGGTTGACCATGGTTGATTTTCATATTGACACAATATTTGCGACAATGCGATGTTGGACTATCGTTGTCCACAGTTGAACATGATTGTCACAATGTGACGTTGGACTATGAGACAATCCGTGTCACAATGTGACCACGATTATTGACCATGGTTGACCATGATTTATTTTCATATCGAAACAATCTTTCTCACAATAAACCTAATGGATTGATATTATAAACCCAATTTATTGATATTCAATAAACCCAAGGGACTAATACTATAACCCCAAGGGATTATAAACCCAACATAATAATATTAAACCCAAGGGATTAATAATATAAACCCAAGGTATATAAACCCATAAATAAATACTATAAACCCTAAAATAAACATGGTTGACCAAAATTAACTATGGTTTATTTTCATATTGATATAATCTTTGTCACAATGCAATGTTGGACCATGTTTGACAATGATTTATTTTCATCTTGAGACATTCGTTGTCAAAATATGACGGACCATGGCTGACCATGGTTGATTTCCATATTGAGACAATTTTTTTCACAACGTGACATTGGACTATGGTTGACCATGATTGACCATGGTTGATGATGATTGACAATTATGGAATATGGTTAATTTTCATAATGAGACAATCTTTGTCACAATGTGAAGTTGGACCATGGTTGGCCATGGTTGATCAAGATTAAAAACCCAAGGGATTTATATTATAAACCCAAAGTATTAATACTATAACCCCAAAAAATTATAAACCCAACATAAAAATATTAAACCCAAAATTGATTGAGAAACACGACATAAACTAAAGCTTATGATATCTCTATACATAAACATGGAGACCTAGTTGTTTTATAATGTTACCTTGTTTGCAAATAAACCTTTTCCTTTAAAATATTTTTAAAATATTTTCTATCTAGTAATAACTATTTATATTATTTAATAATTGAATAACTTAAGTAAATATTTTAAAATCTACTTATATATTAATATTATTTATTTTTATTTTTATTTATAATTTTTTTTTTTTTTTTTTTTATATATTTTAATATATTTAATATATAATCAATTATACGTATGAAATTTTAAACTTATATCGATAGCATCATTCATGATACGTTGAAATGTTGTGTAAAGAAGTAGAAAAACACAATATCCTAAAAGCATGTTGTTAATTTAAATAATTAATAATAGAATGTGGTTGATTTACAGAGATAGGTGTATATCCAATTTCCCAAATATTTTTGTTTAAATCAGATTAGCAATGTTGGACGTGAACAAACCCCATTCTTTAATCCGGTCCATTCCGTTTCCTTAAACGGACAATTTGTTGTGCCGGACTCGAAAGAAAAAGACGCATTCCGTTCCGTTTCCCTACACGGCATATATGTTGTTTCGTGCGGGCAGGACCTAAACCAAAAGGACACCCCGCATCTTAAATATCTTTACCTTATTCGGAATGTAGATGATCTGTCAACTCCCCATCGACTAGCTAGCTGGATGAAATTATTTGTAGGGCCCGCAAGTTATTTGTCTGCAATTAGTTGAGTTATAGTTGGCGGTGCGTAATAAATGAAATGCAATGCCTTTGACTATGTGGATATGAGGGAGCATGGTCCATGTTGGTGACTAGGTGTACAGCTTGGTGGGTCATGGTTAGTTTTGTAGTTGTGTGAAAATTATTATTATTTTGTGATAATTTTTTTTTGGTTTAAGTAAAATTAATGAGGATGAGAACAAAGATTAATGAGGATGAGAACAAAGACAAGAAAATGGTGAATGTTTTTTTGTTTTTTTGTTTTTTAATAATGCATTTCATATTATTGATTTATTTATATATTAAATTTTTATTTAGTGTATTTTAAATGTTGTGTTGAGAAGTATTATTTAGTCTATAGTATGAAATGATTTTTTGCTTTAATCTAATGTGGAAGAGGTGTTTAAATGTTCGGTAAACATTTTGATAAGGTCAAATAAAAAAAATTAATAATTTATTTTTGGGGTTTTTGGGTTGTAGGTTTCGACAATTTATGGTTTTTCCATGGTATTTGTTTATGAGGTTTGAGGAAATCCATTAGGGAATACAAGAGTACCAGTTTAGATCTATGTTAACTTTGTTCTATCTTGACATTTAGTAGAAAAGTGAAACTAAGTTGGTTTTATTTTTCTTTGCACCAAGAGGTGCTCCAAAGCCTACAATGTAAAATAAATGTTATAATATTAAGTAAACATTTTGACTTAGTGAAATACACAATAAAATAAAATAAAATAAATTATAAAAAATTAATGCTTATAAATATTTGACAACTTGACAAATTATGATTTTTCTATATATATATATATATATATATATATATATATATATATATATATATATATAAAAACCAATCTAGATTTATTAACTTCAGATCTATGTAGAAGGTGCAAACTTTTTTGTGTTCAAAAAAGAAGTTTACATTTTCAGAATTTGATATGTCTAAATATTTGATAAATCTGAAATTAAAATAGATCTAAATTAATAATATATATTTTAATTAAAATTTTATTAAAAAATATTATAATTGTAATTTTAAATTATATATATATATAAATGAAAAATGAAAAATTTACCAATGTTAAAAATTTATTTTGGAATATTGTATAGTATTATTGAGATGGCTAACTTTTTAAAGTGAATACTTTACTTATTTTAAAAAACAAAAAAACTATATCACTAAATTCCAAATTAAAAAAAAACAAAAATAATCAAACCATCTAATTATACTTAATTTTCTTTTATGCTATTTATTTGCGATACATTGTTTTTCTTATATTTTCCAATTGATTGTGATGCATTGCCAATTTTACTTCCATTTAAAAATATAATTTTTGGAAATTTCCAATAATTCGTTAAAACTCTTAAATATCACTTTTTATAATTTATTTATTAATAGTCCATCTATGGCAATTATAAATACAATTTGTTTTAATGAATTTCATTTTCAATCAAACTTATTTATAAAGTTCAAATAACTTAATTTTCGTATTTAATTAAAAGATTAATGTTCAAAGCACTTACCTTCAGGACAACTCCTATATTCTAGCTTGTCAGACTTGAGACATGGAATACAGAAGTATCCACATCTATAAAGAAAAGGAACTCCAAAGCCAATGCCCTGAAAACCTTGCGATTTTATGTTTTTACTCCAAAAATGGTGAATCATTCCCATGGTTGGCATCATAATCTTGAATTCTATTGGTTCTTATAAAGTTTATTTTTGTTGTACATTTTTCTTAGGAGACCCATTTTAGACCTCAAAATTTCTCTAATGAGTAAAATATGCAAACCCAAACTAAAACGGGGCCATCCTGCTAATGACCTGGCCTAACCCAAAACAGAGTCAGGCCAAGTAAGGATATCTGTGTTTATGATATTGCAGGGGTTCTGTTTCGAAACGAGGTCTGCAATTGAGGATTACTTCAGGATTGTTCATCTAATGACCTGGCCTAACCCAAAACAGAGTCAGGCCAAGTAAGGAATTCTGTGTTTATGATATTGCAGGGGTTCTGTTTGGAAACAAGGTCTGCAATTAAGGATTACTTCAGGATTGTTCATCGTTAGCGCCTAAACAACGAGGATTAATGTGTTTTGTTCTGCACAAGTCTCTTCATTATTGTTCATCTTCAACGCCTAAATAGTGAGGATGAATGTGTTTCATTATGCATATTTCTCTCTAGTAACGAGTAAGGTAAAATTTGATGGATCAGAACAAAAATAGAACGAGAAGCATATTTTGGAGTGAAAATGGCTTGAATTCTTACAAGAAGTGTGTAGTACATTTCCTTTCTTCAAATATAAGAAAAAAATTTGTAGTGAGTATAACATTAGCACCCATGAGGGTGTTTTGTATTTATTTTGGAAAAAAGTGTAGTGGTTATAGGAATTATGTATTTATTAAATTCTCTGCCTATCTGATGTTTTCTCTGAGTTGGTAAATGTTGTTAAATTTCTTTTTGAGGTTGAATCTCAAATATCGTATTCTAGGATTTCGGTGTTCGATTCCATCGGGTGTAATATACACTAAATGCTTTATGAGAGAGGACATTGTCCTTAAACGTTTTCCATCACTTCACCTTTGATAGCATCTCTAATTTCAGGCTCATCTTCAACCCAGTATCTCTAGCCGTCGACCTCCCGCATAGTCGTTTCATGGAGGTGCTTGATCGGTCCATCTAGGCTTCTATGCATCGGTTTGTTGTGTTTGTGATTTACTCAAATACATTGAGATTTCTCAATTTGGGAATAGAGCAGCATATGCGTAAGGATCAAAGATCCGTGCATGATTTGTATTTCAATGCTAGGAATGTAACTGAATTGGGGATGCCATTGAATGGAATCAATAGAATGAACTGGGGAGGTCATTTAAAAAAAAAAGTTGTAATGCATATGTTCTACACATTTTATAACCCGTCAAAGAATATTCAGAAAAATAATCCTCATTGACAAGATTTAGCTAATAGTAAATGTCATTGGCAACCAAATAAACAGTCACGATAGCTATATTTTCTAAAATTTTAACAAAAGAAAATAAATGGAAACCCTAATGGAATCATTGGTGCACAAAGCAATCCATTAACTAGATTAACGATAACATTCCTCGGCATCCAATCCAATGCTAATCTATTAATCTACTTTTACTTAAATCTCTGCCTCGTCTTTCTATGCTTACTCTTCAAACACCTCATACACTTCTTCTTCCACTTGGCCCTCATCTTGGAATGGTAGAGAGTTTCTTCTTGACGCGCAAAGCTTCTTCCTTGCACCGACTTACTAGTTTACGACAAGTCATTTGTGGGGAAGGAAATGTGTGTTGAAAGCAGGTGGGAACATTCAACAGTGATGATTCCACGTGTCAGATTTTCGCTTGGTGGAGGAGGACAAAATTGGAGCACAGAGATTGGCTCGGGTGAACAGTGTTTTCCCAACCAATGTTTTCCGAGCCAATTCCATAGTGGAATGCCTTCGGCGTAATTATGAGGTCGCTTATACACATATTAAAGAAAGTGGAGATGGAAACGTTTTTCTCACCATAAAATAACTTATAAATTAGTACATAAAATTAGTTAGATGTATTGAGAGAGGAGTTTAAGGCTGTTGATATATATGGATTCATTTTATGATTGTATATAAATGGATCAGAGGAATAATGTATATATTTGTTTTTTCTCATTAGAAGAAAAAAATAAAGAAAAAAATGTTGGCTTTATATTAATGAAAAAATAAGTATATAATAATTCAAATGTATTTTTGATGTATCTCTATATTGCAAATGTTACATATAATTTTTCTTCTATCTCCATACAAAAAAGAAAAGATCATCATTGAATCCAAAATATTAAAGAGTCTAAGTCTAACTATCTCACGAAAAAACAAAAAGGTTGTATTAGATCAATATAGTAAGGCCTAATAGGAACAAAATGAAATAATAGTCACGCCAAGTTAATTAAGGTTTGTCTCACCCTCCTCCACAATAATATTCTTAGAAACGAGCCTATAATGTAGAATTCCTTGAGCTTCCAACAAGTCTCTATTTGATAATCCATTAGTGACACATTTTAATTCTCTATAGACATGTATGAACTAGATGTCCGTAAAGGATGACTTCAAAAAATCAATGTGCTCCAACTAGTTAATTAAATCTGGAGGTGAGAAATTGGACCGACCAGTGATCCCATCAATGGTGGATATGGAATCCCCGTAGATGGTGATTCTCTCGAGTTGGTGTTTCTTGGAATTTAACCACAACAACCCCCATAGAGCTATAATTTTGGCTCTAGTGTTTGTGCTAGATCCTTCGAAAGAAGGAAATGTGACTGTTGACTAAATCTCAGCTAAGCGTCGCACCCACTTTTTCTAGCCTGAGTGGCCCCATCAAAAAAGATGGTTAGGAAATGGACATGTAAAAGATTTGATCTTAAATTGGGCACCATTTTGGAGTGTTTATGACGTATCCTCGACTCCAGCCAAGCCAAGATGTTTCTATAAATCTTGGAGATATCCACTTATTTAAATTCAAAGATCAGTAAGTTCCCCGCATGCCAAATCTCCCAAATAGTGTATAATGGAATGAATTGTGAATTCCTCTTTTTGTTTCCCACCATTGCAAGAACGATTCCAATGAGAGGAATTGGCATAGAGGGGGAAGTTGTAGGAGTTTAAAACTCATGACCACACCTGCAAAGAAAGGTGAAGAACATATTCTTGTGACAACTTACAGAAGGGACACCAGCCTTGGCCCTGGAAGCCCCTTTTGCAAATATTGTACCAGGTGAGGACTTTATTATGCCACACTGACCATCAAAAAATGATGATCTTCAAAGGCACATCTCACCTCCAAATATTTCGGTACCAACACGTAGTAGCCATGGGTTCAATCTTGGAAGATATGTATCTATATATATCCAAGACCACGACAGGGCCTTTTCGTATGGTCCCTTGCCAAGTAAGAGAATGGCCACGAGCCTTCCAACTCAAGCCAACCATTCGAAGAACCTGTATAAAGTGCTGCCAGCAAAACACATTTGCCCCAACAAATCCAATCTCCACCACATTCTTCCAAATTGGGTAGGAATCATTCCAATGATCAATGAATTGATCAAGAAAGAAAAGGCCTCTGACATGTAATGCTTTAATTAAACGTTCAAGAAAACAAGGAGGGGAACTTACATCATTAATTGAGTCCATGCCAATCAAAATTTTACCCCCTTTGCCAAATGACCAAAGTAACATATCCAGGAACCATTTTTTGACTTTGTGAAAACTCTTGCATATATATGAACCTTTCTACATAATAATCTCACCTCTTCTGTACCATTCCAATATCGTCTTTCGCTTCAAATATTTCTCAAATATAATGTCCTACCAAATACCTTACCTTTTCCATAAAATGTTCGTCATAGAGATTTTAGAAATAACGCCCATCCAAAAACTTGCACATCCAAAATTCCCCATCTACCACTCTCCTTGTCTCTCGATATAACATCAAACTGAACCAGATGATATTTATGTCCCCCCTTGGTTCCCGACCATAGGAAGTGCGCCATAATAGCCTTAATCCTCCTGATGATTTTCATTGGCAACAAAATCAAGTGCATCCAATAACTTTTTAGTTGTTGCAAAAAAAATGTAAATGAGTATACCTGCCTCCCAAAGAGAGTTGTCGGTGCATCCACAATGATAATCGGGTTTGAAACTTTTCCAAAAGCCAAATCTAATCCACAACTCTATATTTATTTGGTTTCATTATGAAACCCAAGTAAGTGAAACCTTCTTCCAATTTCAAAATATCAAGACCAAAGAGCCCAAAAATGTACTCAATTTCCTCCCTATCACCAAAGGAGTGAATCATAATTTATTTGTTACCATTACAACTGTACCAGATGCAACACCATACCTAACAAAAATGGAATGTAAAAAACTCCATTGTTACCTTGAGACCTGACCAAATGTAATGACATCATCAACAAAGAACATGTGAGATACATAAACTCGACGAGTTAACTGTAGGCCGTGGAAATTTCCTAGCATACGAGCCTCCCCAACCTTATTACTCAATCCATCCATGTCGATAATGAATAATAATGATGATAAAGAGAATCCCTATCTCAAACCTATGCCCTCCTGAAAAAGTTCGATGGGAATCCATTAATCAAAATAAAAAATTGACCGATGTAACACAAGCCATGATCCAATCTACATTATTCCTTGTGAGCTCAATCTTAAAGAGAATCAAGTGAAGAAAACCCCAGTCATAGGACTTATGCAAGTCAAAATTCATAATTAGAGGCTCCATATTTTTTGTGTGAATCGGGTGTATGCACTCATGTGTTCTAATAATAGTGTTGTGCATTTGATGATTTGTGAGGAAACCAAACTACTTCAGAAATATGTGCTCCAAAAGTGTATTTTTAATCCTGCCCATAATGATCTTGGAGATCAATTTATACATGATGTTGTAGAGGGAAATCAGTTTATAATCCGAGAAGGAGAGAGGGCACGAGGATTTAGGAATGAATGAGATGAAGCTGGAATTTATAGCCACAGTGATACAACTTGATATGCGAGATTCCTCAACCATATCCAAGAGATCCTTTCACATAGTGTCGAAGAAATTTAGAGACAACTCCATCGCCTAGCCATCCGGGCCGAGGCATTTATCCTTCACAAAATATTTAAGAACATGTGAATAGCATATATATATATATATATCTATCTGTGTGTGTATTTTTACAAAATAGATAATCTCAATCAATATATTTAGATTAAATTTTTTGACATTAAAGCTAAGAGGATTTATATTGCAATTTGTTATTTTGCACTTATCAACTCTACCTTTTAAAATTTCTCTTATTATATCTTGGAATAGTATTTTCATAGTTTCAGAGACAAAAATAATATTCTCTTGTAAGGAAACTTTAATTTTAGAATTGCAAGTAACCAATTTATTCTTCTAAACAACCATAATCCTCTTTGGTTTTACGAGGATTTTATTTTAGATAGTAGATACCAGAAAATTTGACGACCTGATCAATAACTTGTTTGGTATTGAGATAGTCAATCTTTGTAGTTCTTAATACCTTATACTTTGTAATGGCATAATCAAGTGGCCAAACTACAACCATATACCTTGCATTCATGGGCTTAATAGTAGTGTCATAGATTGTGTGATACGTGATACCTCTTAGATGACAATGAGCCCAACTTTGATCATAGAACTTTAACCAGAACTTTGAAATTTATCTTGCACAAAAGCCACATACAAGAGAATTGTGAGAATTCAAGGTGCCTACTTGTCGACAAAAGTAATTTTGATCTCTTCTTAAAGGATTTAAATAGTGATTTACATCTCTTAATTTATAAGGATAACATCAAAAACACCTCTCATAATTTTACTAAAACCCTCTTTGCTTCCATTAACAAGTTCTCTATTGAGGTGTCATATAAAATAAATAATAAAACTAGTAAACCCTTGGTATGATAATGATCATAAAATTGTTAAAAAAATGATTAGAGATGCTTCTATTGAATATTTAAATCTTGATAGATAAATACATACAAATTGTTTATTAAAAAGAAGAAAATATATTAGATAAATTGAAAGTGAGAGCAACCTTTGCACCTATCAAAATCTAATCCATGAAGTTTTGGACAAAAATTCTAATTTGTAAAAATAAAGAAAATAATTTGATTCCCTTGAAGAATTGGAATTGCTACCTTAAAAACCTTTGTGAATCCCCTAACTCCACGGACACCATTTTGAATGGCACTATAGATGATAACATATTTTCTCTTGAAGACATTGAGTTTGGGGTTAAGTGGTTTGCTAATGGAAAATTTAATGATATTGAAATCTATAAAGTTGAAATATTTAAAATGGGAGGCCATATACTCGTCCCTCATACACACAAGCTCTTTAATTTGATAGTGAAACAATATTTCCCTAAGCCTTGGACAAAGAGCCTCATTGTGCCTATATTTCAAAGTGGGGATAAAACATCCTCCCTAATTATATTAAAAATATTATTACATCCAAATTTAAGGAGAAATTATGTGGTGATAAAGAGTTGGAGGAAAAAAAAATGTCTTTGTCTTGACTAGTATTAAGAAAAAAATAAATGTTGTTAAAATAAAAACAAATTCTCATGTGCTTCATACTTATAATATCACACATTGATCAATTCTCAAAATAGCATGGGATGAAATAGTGTCACTTTCGCCACCCTAAGAAGGTTGAAATGATAATCATTTTTCTTAAATTATCAATATTATACTCTCGTCCAATACAAATTTCAAAATATTTTTCACAATACCAACTTAAGTAAGAAAAATTATGGCCATATTAGAAAGATTTTCCTAATGTTTTTTTTAGCATAAAAATAAAATAATAAAGGATCACAAATAATTTCTTACTTTCTTAAAGTCCAATAAACCATATTAGTTTTGGTCTAAGTTAATAATAATCATCATTATTATCATAAGAATATAACAAGGGTAACGATATAAATTAAATGGATGGTAAATGCCCATAGACATGAATTCATAATAAACATCCAAACTTTTACTCATTATACATTTGAAGTTGGTAAAATTAAAAAAACCATAAAAGTAACTAAATTATAACAACATTATTATTATTATTAAAATGAATATATAAGTTAAACATGTATACATTTTAAAAATATGGAACAAGATCCTTAGGCATGGAGATTTATCTCCACTTTTCCAAGGAGATTTGTAATGTATAAATAGACATTGTTACAATACCATGACTTAGCAATATCCTATGTCCAAAAAATCATTACTCACTTCATATAAAACTTGATCATATAACCTTTTTAAAATTAATATTTTAAATTAAAAAGACACAAATAGCATAATTAAATTAAAATTTTTAGAAGCTCTATTCCAAAAAAAACACCTATTGCCTAATAAATTAAATTAATATAATAATAATAATTATTATTAACCGGATTTTTGATTGATGATAAATATGTATTTTACTAAGACTTTTTGTGTGAAACCATCTTCGATTGAAATCCCTCTAAAATATATTATTTTGATTTTTTAAAATATAAAAATAAATAAATTAAGAGATATAGACTTTTTAAGTTTCTAAAATAATAATTTTAGGAAAATTGATCATAAATTAAGATAAAATGTCATTTTTTTTTAATTGATGTTATAATTATTCAAATTACATGTCTCTATAAGTATGATACTCATATAAGTAGTGAAAAATGTTATTATTTAGTATTATTTATTATGTTAAAATAATTTTTATTTTATTGTAAATTAGATGTGATTATATGTATATAGAGTTTATGGGGTTTAGAATAGACGATGATGGGGTGTATTGATAAATCAATTCGTAATGTGAAGGTAATTGGGTTGGTAAAACCCAACCATAAAGAGCTGGTGTAGCCCAGGTTGAATGCTAGGTGATTTTGATGGGTTAGATGTCCCTCGGTCATAATATATATATAGAATTTAAGGTTAGCTAACATGAAATATATATAGTCTTTAAAGTTAGCTAACATGAAGTTTTTTTAAATTATTATTAGTTGTTACTAATCATGATCAGGGGTTCTCTTCTATTCTATTCTCTTGGGTAGAGGCCCTCTAATTAGGGTCGATTTACCTATTTATCATCAACCAAATGTAACCATCCACAAAATGTGGTGAAGTACTTATATTCTCTTCGGTCCAAGCATGTAATTAGGAACAATTTACCTCCTTTATCATCCACCAAATGTTACCATCCACAAAATGTGGGGAAGTACTTCAATTTTCTTGGATCAAAACTTGTAATTAGGGTCGATTTACCTGGTTTATCATCCACCAAATGTTACCATCCACAAAATGTGGCAAAGTACTTCAATTCTCTTGAGTGAAGACTTGTAATTAAGGTTGATTTACCTAGTTTATCATCCACAAAATGTGACGAAACACTCCAAAGTTTCCCTTCCATTCCATATAAAATATACATAACACTATAAAATTAAATAATTTTTATATTTTAAATTTTTTAAAATATTATGCTAAAAACATTAATTATTTCTTTTAAAATAAATTAAAAACAAATATTTTTTCATCAATATTCTCAAGTTTTTATGTTATATTTACATAAATGTAATAATTCTCCAATATCATTATTATAATATTATGGTTAATAAAAAAATATCTTCACGAAAATCGTATTGGAATTCTTTTCCAATCATTTTGTGTTTGTGTTGTTCATCATCATAATTAATGAAAGAAATGTTGAAAAATTCCAATATGTTTTTTCTCAAAATAAATTATGAATTTTCGTGATAAAATTGATTATAACTTAATTATAGTTTTTCCTAAAATGATAAATTATTATCATTTACTTGCATTTGTAAATATAAATTAAAAAAACAAAAATTCTTCTTCTAGCATATTTTCCGATATGAAATAAAAAAACGAGGAAACTATAAAGAAAAACTCACATTGTCCGTTTACGTTTAATCAACTTTTGACCTAAATTATACATACCAATTATTGCGGAGAAAGCTAACTAGATTGTCTTTAACGATGCTTATAAAGCTAACTAACCCTCTTTACTTAAAGAGTGCTCGCGGATCAACTTTACAACCCCGACATACTAACGGTGGTCACGATTTTCAAAGGCCGACAATGTAGAAACTAGAAAGTAATAAAATTGAGCCAATCAAACGTAGTGGAGTTCAATCACCTAATTGGAGAAAACAAATAATTGTTTGTGTCTCAGTCGAAGAAGTCTAGTTCAACTGGAGACAAACTGTGCTATGTGCCCTTTTGCATTACAAAAATAAAACCAGGACAGCACAGTCGGGGATTGATTGGGCTGGCGTCAAGTCTTGGGGGCCATTCTTCAGGACGCGGTATCCAGGGAGGATCAGAAAGTAAGGAAAAGAGATGAAGCGATGGATTAGGGTTTTGGGTTGAAAAGACCCAAATTTAATTATCACACCTACCAGAGGACCGACCAAACATACAGCTGCATTCGCCCCCTTTACGGACCAAACCACCTGTTGCCCCACTCTGCTCATTTATTTATTCTCAGTTTCTCGCCAACTAGCCATGTTCAAAAAGCATTGAACTGTAATTTGGTACTTGCTATAACGGCCTCCTTTCACATATATTACGGCGATCTTCCCTTTACGCTTCCCATTGAATCTCAGGTCACCGTTTCCAACCTTGGCAGGTCTCATTATTCTGTCTCTCTGGCAAGATGGGGAGAACTCCCTGCTGCGAAAAAAGTCATACAAACAAAGGCACGTGGACCAAAGAAGAGGACGACCGCCTCATCGCTCACATTCGAGCCCACGGCGAAGGCGGCTGGCGTTCGCTCCCCAAGGCCGCAGGTTTTTCTTGCCTGACCTCTGTTCTTCAATGGAATCAGAGAGATTATATATGAACTTGGAAATTGAAGAGATTAGACATAACGTTTTCTTGATTTTCCGATGGAAGAGATTAGACATAACGTTTTCTTGATTTTCCGATGGAAGAGATTATAAGGTTTCTTGATTTTCCGATTGAAGAGATTATATGAACTTTTCTTGATTTTCCGACTGAAGAAGAGATTTTCTTGATTTTCCGATTGGAGAGATTATATGAACTTTTCTTGATTTTTCTAATGAAAAGTGATTTTCTTGATTTTCCGATTGGAGAGATTATGTGAACTTCTCTTGATTTTCCGATTGCAGGGCTGATGCGATGCGGGAAGAGCTGCAGGCTCCGATGGATAAACTACTTGCGTCCCGATCTTAAGCGTGGAAACTTCTCAGAAGAAGAAGATGAGCTCATCATCAAACTTCACTCAATTCTCGGCAACAAGTGTGTAATTTCGTCGCCTCTTTTGCTTCAATCGTTTCTCTGACTTATCAGAACTGATATTTATATTAAACTTCGATCTGCTGTGGACCGAGAGGTTTCTTGAATCCCAATCCTGAGCGGAACTTTTAATTGTGGACCGGACTGATTTTAATAAGTCTTTAAAACTGTGCAGGTGGTCTCTTATTGCATCAAGATTGCCCGGGCGGACGGACAACGAGATCAAGAATTACTGGAATTCACACATCAAGAGAAAACTGCTGAACAGGGGAATCGGTCCCCGGTCGCATCAGCCTCTCTGCCCTCCCAGAAACACTACTTCTCCGTCTCCGCCTGCTCCTGACCACGAATTTCACGCAATCCAGAACCTTAGAACGCCGGAGATAACGGACTTCTTCCAGCACCATCGATCGGAAAGCTCGCCTATCGTGCCGGCAACATCGGATGCGGAAGAGGATCCCGACCTCGATTTGAATTTGTGTATCAGTTTGCCGTCTATTTCGCCCCCCGCCGCAAACTGAGCTCCGACCGTCCATAAGACCGTGGATTCAAATATTAATTCTGGCAGCAGCGAAGTCTGTTATTCCATAGGGCTGCAAGTAAATTATGTCAAATACTGCGACAGCGGATATTGTGAACAGAATGCGAGAGGTTTCTCTCAATACTGGCTTGTCTTATAAAAGCAAAAATATTGATAAATTGTTTATTAATAGGTCTCAAGAATCCACTGCGAAAGATCCATATGATCAGTAGGCGCAACAGAATGGAATTACATCCATACTAACTGTGGCAGCCGCTAGTTTGTGGTCAACGTAAACACAAATAGAGAAGGACACAGATGGGTAATTCTCTGAGCGTTGCAGCGACCTGCGAAAAGTGTTGAGGAGTTGAGTGAAGCACCTCACATATAAAGATTGCCCTCTCTTAACTGTTGCAGTGCATGCTAACCTTCATAGGTAAGGCTGCAGTGTGTTGTTCTCGACTTTGTAATTAAGGTGCCATTTGCTAAATAATATTATTACGCTTATTTAGAACTTTATCATTGGCTGCTGTCCAAATTTATTGTTTGTTTTTATTTGAAAACTGAGTTTTTTTATTCAAGGTCTCTTTCTCCTTAGACGCCATATGTTCGAATTTTTTTGTTCATTGTGTTTTTGTCGCATATCTTTGTGTTACAAAATCATAACAAAACAATTTCTTACCTTATTATTATTTTTTCTGAGATTTACAGAGATATCAAATCTTTTAAGATGCCAATCTCATAAATAAATATATGTATATGTTAATCTTTCATAATATTATTTATTTTTATATAAATTTCAAATTTTTATATATAAATATTTTTATTTTTAATTTTGTCAAAAAAATTTAGGGTTTTTTTTTTTTTTTTAAATTATATATATAATTTTCATAATTTAATTAATAAATAAAATATTTTTTTCTAAAATTATGAATAACAAAATTGAAATTGAATGACTAGAGTTAAAAAAATAGTTATTTAATTTATTAATTACACTACATTTATATAATTATATACTTTATGTTTTTATAAATATAAATTTTTAATGTGATATGCATGTCATTAATGATATATATAAATATATAGGTTTTCCTGTGGTATGAGTGTAGTATGAGCATGTTGGCAAGCCCTTGTTTATCCAAGTGATTGAAAGTTCAATCCAAAAAGCAGGTGGGCAAGCCTTTGTGTATCCAATCCCAAAAGCATGTTGGTAAGCCGTTGTGTATCCAAGTGATCGCAAGTTCAATCCCCTCGGATATGTCTCACTAAGCTAATTTAAAAATAAATAAAGATATAGCTATCTTAAAAAAAAAAGAAAAAAGATATAGATAAATATATAAATAATTGGGGATAAAAAATATTTATTATAAATATCCAATTTTTATATATTTATTAATTAAATTTAAATATCTTTTGAGTTTTCATATGGTTATCGATTATATGTTTTGATATGTGAATTAATATTATTATTATTATTTAATTTAATGTAATATGTATACTATAATAACATCAAGAATATACCTCGGGTCTCTTGTTATACCTTGGGTCTGTCGTTTGTGGCTGAAGAAAAACCTTGGGTTTGTCGTTTGTGGCTGAAGAAAACAAAGATCTAAAGCAACATAGAATAGATCCTTTTAGAGTCTCTCTGCAAAGCTACGAAAGCCACAGGAAAGCTAAAAAATATGAAGACGCAGAAATGTGGATGTAAATTTTACACGGTAGTTTTTGGGCATAGCAAGAGCAAGATCTATATCTGCCAAAGACTCAGCCTCCAAGGCGCGGTGACAACCTCACATTGGTTTTGCTTTACAGGTGCACACATTCTCACATACCCTCCTCGTGTTAAGTTTTATTTTATTACACTATGAATACCTCCCCTCATATTTCTAAGCCCCCCTCTAGCAAAGGCAGACCAAGTAAAATTACATTAGATAGTCTCTATGAGTACATCATTTTAAAATAGAACTAATGGAAATGCTTGATAACAACCACAAATCATTAGAAAATAAAATAACCACACTCAAAATTGAACTCCAAGAAATGAAAGGTAAAATTCAAGAAATAGAACATAGTAAACAAACAATGGTCGAACAAAATGACACCTTGAAAAGCATGATTAAAAATCTAAAAGAACAACTACATAATAACTCAGCCCTAAATAACATAGAAAATAACTTAGATATTAAACCCATCAAAGAGGAAATTAATAAATTAATTGTTCTCAACCATGAGCGCCACAAACGAGCCTTAAATCTTATAGTTGCGGGTATAGAAGAAGAAAACAATGAAAGCACATTAGAAATGGTTAGTAAAGAACAATTAAAAACAAAATCTCAAATCGAAACAACCTATCTTACGGAAGCACTAAGGATCAGAAATATACTTGAGTACAAACACAGGCTCATCCATGGCAAGGTCAGTTGTCATGAACATAAACTGGATATATTCAGGAAATCCCCAAGCCTAAAAGCAACAAGAATCTTTATAAATGAAGATCTCATTCCAAAAGACCAAGTTGAAGTTAAGAAATAAGTCCAAAAGGTCAAGGATGCAAGAAAGGCTGGGAAATGGGAAATCATTAGGAATAGGAAAGCTATTATTGGAGATAGAATCTCAAGCACAAGTGATAAATAGGGATTTGTATCACTTCATATCCTCTTCTCGAACTGCCGTGGCTTTCCATGGTGTAAAGGTCCTATGTTAAGTTGGATCTCGAGTGATATTGACCTTATTCTCTTAGTTGAAACATGGGAGCATGATGAATCTAGAGTCCCTCACCTCGACGATTTCACTCTTTAGTCTGGTTGGAATAAGAAATCCTCTTGGAGGGGTTTTGGTGGTATAACCTGCTATATAAGGAACACTTTTTCCTCTCACATCTAACTTCATAAAATTTACCCCTTCAATAAATACATTTGGATCGAAATCTTTGATTCTACCACTAATAGGATATTTCTAGCAATATGCTATTTTTCTCCTATCAACCCTACATCCTATAAGAAGAACAACCTGGATAAGAATTGCCCTTTCAATTATTTAGAAAAAGACATCTTCAACTTGAGAAATGATGGTAATATCCTTTTACTCAGAGACTTTAATGGTAGAATTGCTACTAACAAAGCTATTACATTAAGCAATAACTCTAACCCTGACCCCTTGTGGCTTGATGAAGATAGTAAATTAGCTAATAAATTCAAGAGAAAATCCGAGGACATTATCGATAACTTATTGAGCACCGAGCTCCTCAAACTTTGCAGTTCCCAGGACCTAATTATTTGTAATGGTATTAATAATTGGCCCCTCTCTGGTCAGATGACATGTTTCCATGCGCTGGGTAGCAATGTCATGGATTATGAAATTTCTGACATCTTCATCCTCAACCATATTATAAACTTTGAGCTTCTTAATTGATTCGAGCCCGACTCTGACTGCATGCCTCTATCTCTATCCCTCAATCTTGCTATGCATATCACCCACATGTAGGGGACCATTGAAAGAAAAAGACACATTCACTTGAATAGAAGCAAAACTGACCTCTTCCTAAGGGATTTATAGAGGGATTTAGGCCCCATGAACTATAATAATAACATTGATCAAATTTATTACCATTTCACTACTATCCTTTCCAACACTATTAGCAAGTTTTCTAATGATATTTCGTTTAAGCATTCTAATAGAACTTCCAATCCATGGTATGAAAAATATTTCAAAATTTCCAGGAAAGAGATCAAAGTCACTCCTAATGAAATTATTAAGTTGTAGAATATCAATATATACAAAAATATCATCAAGAGGAAGAAAAGACCATATATTACTAAAATACAAGATCATCTTCTCCACCTTTCTAAAGTCATGCCCAAAATTTTTTGGCGGAATGTTCTTATATGTAAAACCAAAGTTAACCATTCTATCCCCTTTGAAAACTGGGACAACTACCTTAAGAAGATGTATGACTCCCCGGACACTATGGTCACCACCTTAATCACTACAATTAAGGAGGATGTATTCTCTCTTGATGACATCGAGTTTGGTATTAATAATCTCGCTAGTGGGAAAGCTAAAGATATTGAAGGATACCAAGCTGAGATCCTTAAAATGGGAAGATCTATCCTCATTCCTTATCTCCACAATCTTCCCAATTTGGCTGTAACGGGTGGCTTCCCCTGAATTTGGATGCAAAGCCTTATTGTACCTATATTTAAAAATGGGGACAAGAGTGTTCCATCTAACTACACGACCATTATGGTTAGCCATATCCTAGCCAAGCTTTATGGGCTCATTTTGGAGAAGAAGCTTTGTCTTTGGCTTGAAATCCAGGGAAAAAGAGCTAAAGGACAAATTGATTTTAGGAGACATCACTTGACTATTGACCATCTGGTCACTCTTAGAATCATTGCGGAGGAATGTCGCAATATTAAAGCCGATCTCTTCTATTGATTTGTGGAATTTAGAAAACCTTTTGAAACTATTCCTCGAGATAAAATTTGGGAGAGACTTAAGGAGATCATGGTCACTCTTGAGCTAAGGATTGTCGTGATCCGTCTCTACGAGACTGTCACTTCTAAGCTTAACACCAATGAGGGGTGGTCTAAAGACATTAATTGCAATATTGGAGTTAAGCAAGGGTGTCCCCTATCCCCTACCCTTTTTGGAATATACATCGATAAGCTAGAGGAGTGTCTGGAATCTGCGGGGTGCAAGGGCACCGAGCTTGATGGTGTTCTCATTACTCTTCTCCTCTATGCCGATGATATCGTTCTTCTTGCAAAAAGCCATGATGACCTTGACAAGAAGCTTCATATTCTTCATGACTACTGCTCCAAGATGGGTATGACAATTAATACCGACAATACTAAATTCATGTTCATTAAATCCAAAAAGATCACCTAGGGTAGTTTCATGTATAGTAACCAGTGCTTAGAGAAATTTTCTTCTTATAAGTATTTGGGCATTGACTTCCCTCGTCATCTCAAATGGAATTATAACATCGAGAAAAGGATTATTGGGGGCTGGAAATTTTATTATGAGCTTGAAAACAATTGTAAGTCGGTCGATCCTTACATTTGGAGTAAAAATAGGTTTCTCTTTGAGACTCTTGTCACCCCTGTTGTCTTATATGGATGTGTAGTTTGGGGTTGTAGTATATCCAAAGAGTCATGGAGGGAGATTGAGATGATTCAAAAGCAATTCATAACCTACAACCTTAAGACCAAGGGAAATAATCCCTATCCTATCCTCTTCATCGAATCTGGTTTGTCCCCCATTGAAATTACGACTATGTTTAGATATCTTATGTATATGAAGAATCTTGAACACATGGAATAAAAAAGGCTCCCTAAAATTGCTTCTAACTGTAGTCAAAACCCTCACCTTTGCCTCAAGCGCGGGTGGCATAAGGATGCCCAGTCTTGGCTCAACCATTGGGGAATTAAGGAGGAGCTCAGTATGGGAAGCAAAGATAATATCAAGAATATTATTACCTCCAAGTTTAAGGACAAGATGTGGGAGGATGAAGAGCTGGAGAGTAAAAGGAAGCTAAGGTACTATAAGGAAGTGATCAACCCCACTCTTGATAATTAGAATTATCTCTGTGTGTTGTCCAACAATAAGAAAAAAATGAAAATCTCTAAGATAAGAACTAATTCCCATGAGCTTCAGAGTGAGACCGGGCGGTGGTCTATTCCCAATACCCCTTGGAACTATTGAATCTATCAGATTTGCGATTCTAAGCAGGTGGAAGATGAAAAACACGTCCTTTTAGATTGCTCGACTCTTACTCACATTCGCTCTCAATTCTGTACCATTTTCCACACCTCCAACCTTCTTGACCTTTTAAGCCAACCCACCCATAGCGATCTTGGAGCATTTATTTCCCTTCTCTTTGAGCATAGAAACAAGATTTTGAAGAATCAAACTTATATTCTTTCTCCTCTCTAAGGTCCGATAGACCACATTAGTCTTAATGAACAATGACCATCATCATCATCATTTTCTAGAAAAAATGTTTGTAATTTTATTAATATAAATAAAATTATAATATAATAAATTGAATGGAATAGATTTATTATTTATTATTTTTTTTATTGATGTTTTATTTTATAATTAATATTATTTTGATGCTAAATTTTTTGACACTATAATATATCTCACATATTAAGTATACATTTAAATATTTATACTTATTTATAATCACTACAACATTTCTCCATATTAAATCAATATTTAAATGTTTACATTCATTTATAAAGACTACAATATCTCTTATACTAGCTTGTAGGAACCTCCAATCTAATTATTTTAATTTTGAATTTGAATCTTAATTTATTAATTTTAAAACTCAATAAATATTAAAATATTTAAAAATAAGTAAGATGCAAATTTCCATATATTTTAAAAATGAAGATTTAAAATAAATTTAAAATATATATTATAATTAGATTTTTAATTTAATACTATAAATGAATATATTATAACATCAACAAATATAAGGCATTTCATTATTTTTATAAAATAATTGTCTAAAATTTAATTAAATTTTTTCTTATAATTAAATAAGTAAGAAAAAATAACTTGTGACTGAGATTAAATTAGGTTTTTTCTAATCGTGTAATATTTAATTATTATTTGTAATAATTGAACAAGTAAGAAAAAATAACTTGTGACTGAGATAAAATTTCGGTTTTTTCTTATTAGACATGGAGAAGGTAACTCGTTACTTCATATTTGTTTTTAAATTAAATTTTGTGTAATTATTTTTTGTGTTTGAAATGTATTAAGAAAAAATGTTCCAAAATTTTAAGTTAGAAAATTAGTAAGATTAGTGATGTGATAATTTTTTTAAAATTTAAATTTAATTTGGGTATATATATTAGATATTTGAAAAAAATGATTTTTATCTTCATACTCTTCAAATTACACATTTTAAAGATTGTTTTATTTTCTATAGATTTTTGGCTTCTGTGATCCATGGTTAAATTATGAAGAAATTTTTTGGTAATAATCACATTACAATGAACAATGTTGACGCGTTTCGAACCAATCTAGTCCTGATGATGAACCACACTGGTTGGTTCGAAACAGGTCGACATTGTTCATTGTAATGTGATTATTACCGAAAGATTTCTTCATAATTATTTTTATTTTATTAGAAATGTCTTTCCCAATATCATTATGAAATTTATCGGAATTCATTTTCATTTAAGTTACACTAATTTTTTTTTGTTTACTCTAATTAAAATAAAAGATAATCTGATCTCTTCATTCATATTAATAACTACCTTATAATATTTAATTTTTTATTTTTATTCTATAATTCTAAATGGTAATACAATTTCTCTTTAAATTTAAAAATAATAATATTTTTAATATTTAGGTGAGATAAGTGTTTAATTGAAAATATAATGTATGCTTATTTAATATTAAATAATAAGTATTACAAAAATTTAAATTGTTTTTAAATTAAAAAATAATGTTTTTAAGATTGTGTTTGTTAATAATAATTTTTTTATATCAAAAGACAAATTTTCTCACTATAATCCATATAAAATTGTAATAAATATAATTTTTTTCTTTAATATTTTAGGAAATAAAAAGGAAAAAATTGAATCGAAGATATAATGTACGGTTATTTAATTTTAAATTTTAAATATTTTAATATTTTAAATTTTTTGGTTTGTTTTTTTTTTTTTTTAAAATTTATATTGGTATTACCTCAAAATATTTTAATATTAAAATATAATTGACAAAGAGATAATGTTTTTCTTGAGTTCACTATAAGGGTTTTAATGTTTTTCTTGAGTTTATTATAAGGGTCTTAATATGCTATTAGGGAAACCATATATTTTGACCACCTACTGAGGAGAAAGTTTGACCAAAAAAATACCAGATGTTGAAAATAAGCAAGCTTATCAATTACTAAATTGCAAGGAAAATAATTATTGAAATACATGAGATAAAATCAAGAGTATGAGGAGATGGCTGGAGCTAGACCTTGAGCAATGACCTTGGAGGAATTGAAAGCTTTGTATCACATTGAAGATTGATCTTGAGATGAGCAAGCCAAACATCCACTCTCGCCAAGCACAAACATTGGTGGTGCTGGACTCACATGATATCATTCAAAGCAGAGATACTGTCATTTCGCTCCTCGTTTTTCTATTTAAGGACCTTGTCTAGAAGGGTTTTCATCTCCTAATGAAGGGTGATGGAGTTCAGGTACTATCTCTATCTTCCCCTAGTGTGATCGGGGCAGGGAAATAAGTAAGCAAGCTCCTCCAAGACTTTATAATTTTAAAAGGCTTGATGATCATTAGCTGAAAGGGTATTGAGATGGTGAATCTCGTCATGAATTTTGTGAGGAGTAGATGAATGGTAAATGGCTGCAACCTCATGTACCTGGGAATGGGCTCTTGGTTTTCCTTAGGGGCCATGCCCACCTCCCCCTCAGTGACTGTGAATGCATTGTTGGGGCATGGTGCATAGAAAAGTCCAGAACCAATCTCAAAAACTAAGACACGACAAACCAAGGGAGAATTCACAGAGACGAGACGAGCCAGAAGGGAGGATGACGCAAGGATTGATGGGATAACAAGGTGAGAAACATTGGCATAGGATGACATAACAAATATGCCAGGAGGTAGATGAAAAAATTTATTCAAGGTCGCACTTCAACGAATGGCCATCATACAACATAACATACTTTCATTCCTTGGAAACCATTGTGAAACAAACTAAACTTAAGAAAATAAATAAGGAGTCAAGAGAGATATGAAAAACAACAAGTGTATTAAATAATACCCAATTGGAAGTGACCCTTGTCATCCAAGCCTATAATTTCTGCTGTGATGAAGATGGGGTGGTAGCTACGACAGCGCGAGACACCAATTATGCTAAAAACAACAAAATTCTGTGTGAAATCCCCTTGACCTAGTGAGAATCCACTGCTAATATTCCATTTTGTTTTCCTAGTAAACACCAAATTTTCCTAAACCCTTGAACCATACCCAAGCACATGTAGTCCCAAATCACCACTATGCCACTGTCTGCTGCATACAATGGCACACTAGGAGAAGGTAAATATGAATTAATAGTGGTAATTGTTAGAGTTTCAAACATAGGCCCCTTGATGATGGAAGAACAAAAAGGAAATCCCACTTGTGGCGGGGAATGGACCATTACATACCAGAAAATCCGCAGAGGCATAACTCTGCAATTAAAGTTGACATAGGAGTGATAAATTTCCATATTGAAATTGGATATGAATGCTCGCATTCTTGGTGCATGGGAGGGGCTGGCCATGTAATTACCCCTCTTAAATGTAGTGGGAAGCAGCATGGTGGTGGGTTCACCCCCCAACCTCCTATAATTTCTTATTTCCCACCTTGATCAAGGGATATTTATCCTTGTCCAAGATATATTGTAGAAAATTCATCTAACTAAACTGCTTCTCTTCAATCCAGGTCACATTGAAATAGATGTCCTTGTACTAATGACCTAAGTCGGTGAATAAATCATCCTCCTTGTTGCTTGTTTATTTAGAGTGAGAGGAAATAACATAGTGCATGGAATGAATCCACATCTGAATACTATAGATGATATGTTCAAGCCTCTAACTCAGGGATAATTTTTCTAAAGGGGCTCCATTGATGATTTTATAGGCAATCACAATAACCAACTATGAATCCTCATCTATATGTAATTTATAATAACCTTCATCGAGGGAAAACTTCAGACCTCTTTCTAAAGCAAGGAATTCTGCAATGTTGTTGCTTGTAATTCCACTATTTGGAGCATACACCTTCAAAGTATTGTTATCGTAGTCATGAAAGATCTCCCATAACCAACTGGACCGAGATTACCTTTAGAAGCACCATCAAAGTTAAGTTTTATAAAACCAACCATTGTGGGAGTGTAATACGAAGGGGAGGACCTTCTAGGAGAGGGGGGTTTATAGGAGGAGGATGAGATAATAGAATGGGTGATAACCAATTTACTCAATATCTCGGCCTCCTCATGATTCACCTTCCAATTGTCTTGTAACCATGTTTATGATAGTATATTTTCATATATATTTTTCTTGATAATATACCATATTATATCTTCATTCTCTCTCTATTTCTTAAAAATCATTTTCCTTCATTCTTTCCATAGCACACACAATATTTAACCACAAACTAGGATCTAGGCCCTATTCACCATTGGGTTATTGAATAAACAAAAGTGCCACTGCTACAATGTTTCCCTCAGGCTATTAAGGTTATGATCCAAATGGTCAAAGAGAATAAGTACCTGAGACCAAATAGACTTAATGAAAGGGAATGTATTCAAAATATGTTAGCATAGTTTCTTTAGTGTTTCAACATAACTAGCATAGGGAGAGGCCGTGGAATCCTTTTCTCTAGATTTGTTCCCACTTAATAATTTTATACTCCCTACTATCCAAAGGAAATGGGAAACCTTAGGCCAAAATATATTGGTGCATATCTAACATAGTTACCGATCAAACGAGAAAATTACCTAGTACCCTTTTTTTGAGGTAGAAAAAAAAAAACCCGATTTTGAAAAGTGGTGATGCAGAATCACCCTTTTTTTTGGAGCATAGTTTTGGCACTTTAAATTTTCTTATGATTTTTTTTTTAATGTCGTGATTTTCATGTCGATTTTGAAAAGTGGTAACGTAGAATAACCTGTTTTTTTTAGCATATTTTTGTAACTTTAAATTTTCTTTGATTTTTTTTTTTTTTAAATATCATGTCGATTTATAAAAACGATCATTTTTTTAGCACTTTAAATTTTTTTATTTATGAATTATGAACATTTGTTTTAAAATGTTAATGATTTTCATGCTAAATTTGAAAAGTGTTTATGCAACATCAATCCTTTTTGTTTAGAGTGGTGAATTTCATCTTGGTAATAAGACATAAAAAAAAACAAAAAAACATGACAAAAAAATCCAATATAAAAAATATAAAAAATATGAAAAAAACCAATAAAAGTGTAAACAAAAACAAAAATAACTTGTAAAAATAAAAAAATTAAGCAAAAAAATTAATAAATTAATAAATAAAAAACAAAAAAAATTCAAAAATTCAAAAAAAAAAAAAACTCATAATTTAAAGAAAAGAAAATTAACAAAAAAAAATAAAAAATTTATTATTATTTTTATTTTAAGTTAAAAAAAGAAACAACATAATTAAAAAAAATTCAAATAATCAAAATACTAAAATTAAAAATAACTAAAATTCAGAAATTTAAATAAAATAAAAAATTAAAAACAACATTCGAATAAAAATTTTAAAACAATAAAAAAAAATTAAAATTAAAAAAAGCATATATATATATATATATATATATATATATATATATATATATATATATATATATATATATATATATATATATATATATATATATATTTCAAATAAAAATTTAGTAAAAAAATAAAATAAAAATAAAAATAAAATACACATACATACCAGAGGTAACCACTGTAGATTAGCGGCCAGGAGCGTGGCTCTCTGCCACCCGTCGGTCGAGCCCCGCAGCCCCCAAGGTGATGGGGGTCGATTATGAGAATCACCATCGCCCTGGGTCAATTCCAGGAATCACCGCTGCCGCTCACCGTCCCCTCCCTAGGGGCCGCGGGGGTCGATTCTGGGTAGCTCTCCGCCGTCTGTTGGCCGAGCCTTGCAGCCCCCAGGGTGGTGGGGGTCGATTATGGGAATCACCACCTCCCTGGGTCAATTTCGGGTTTTTTCATAGATTTATATGTATTTTATTTTTAAAATTTAAATTATTATTTAATTTTTCTTTTTAAATTATTATTTATTTATTAATTTAAAGTTTTATTATTTTAAAATTTTATTTTTATTTTATTTTTGTTTTTTTGGTTATTTTATTTTATTTTTAATTTAAATTAATTTTTATTTTAATATTTATTATTTTTAAATTTTAACTAATTTTAATTTTTTAAATTTTTTTTAATTATGTGGTTTTTTTTTTTTAATTAATTTTTTTTATAACTTAAAAAAAAAGTATTTTTTGTTTGTTTGTTTTGTTTTAGGATAATTTTTAATTTTTTTCTTTAAATTTTGTGTTTTTTCTAAATTTTTCCTTTTTATTTTCTTTTGAATTTTTTTGTGTTTTTATTTTTTATTTTTTTAATTTGATTTTTTTTTTTTTTATAAGTGATATTTTATCTTTAATACCATGTTTAAAAATCGTTGGAATTTTATTTTCATAAAGATGATATTTTATCTTGAATGTTATCCTTGTATTTTCAAGACTTTTTAAAGACACGATAATAATTTTTTTTTTTTTTTGTAAATATGGTAGGCCCACTCTATTGACTATTTATCTTTAAAAAGCAGGTTACAAAATTAGTTATTTCAGTTCTAGCCTCAACTTGCTCGAAGGAAACCAGGTCTGTTGGCCATCTGAATGCATGAAAATCGTTCCAAAACTGAAAGAGTTTCATTGTTCTGTAGCCTTCATGAGCTAACTGCTCCAAAATATTGCTATCTAACTGCTGACTTTGGTTCTTAAGTATATACAATAAAACTAAAAACATTCAACGAAACAGTAAATGAAGTATTTAACCATCGGAACTTGAAACAGGAGCAGGGTCTTTAACAGTAGACCCAGGCATATCCACTTGTTGCATCTGTTGTAATTGTTTTTCCATGCAGGCTACTCTGTCATCCAATCTGTTCATTCTGTCAGCTGCCTGGTACTGGGTTATTTTGATATGAGAGAGCTGGTCCTGCATATCCTCCAGCTTGTCCATAATTCTGGCTTCCATCTTTGATGCATCAATGCTTTGCTTTCCCGGGGGGAAGCTTTGCATGGCTTTTGCTAACAGACATTTCATTGTCCAATATGTATGAATAGTTTGCTGAAACAGAGAGAGGCGACCTCTGGTATTGGCAGGATCATTGATTAAATCTAGAATTTCTTCTTCTGCTTCATTATCTTCTGGTTCAACTTGAATCTCCCTTTCCCATCCCCGGATTTCCTGTCGGGTCTTGGAGGGGTTCCCTTTAACATAGCTGTCTGCCAGTGTTTCCACCAGCTCCTGGGTAGATTTCCGGCCTCTTTTCTTTGGCATTGGTTCTGTCTACATTAACTGCTTCCCTTTCCCAGACTGAGAGGCTGCACGACGTTTCCCCATCCTTTTCTGATTCTGAAATTATAACATAAATATATAGTAGACTTTAGTTAAAGCCCAATTCCATTCATTTTGCCAGATTAAAATACCTTCTGTGGTGGTCGGGATATGGTAACACATACCGCCACTGCCTATGGCCAAAATACTACCAGCATAAACATACACAGACTGCCTACCAGTATTGGTTTTATGGACAGGCTCAGTGTTAATCTCCCTATTCCGTTCCATGAGGGCGGAAGTCCTGTAAATCACTTTCAAAACAAAACAGAGGGTCCTAAGCATAATAAGCAAAGGAAGCAAGGACGAGGCACGATTCACGACCCAAGCCGAGATGTGAAAATCCTTCCTGAGCCTATACTTGGCTTTCCTGAAAGGAGGATGTATCCTTAATTGAGCACTACAATACTTGACACCCTCACTACGACTTACAACCATATCTATCGACCTTAACCTTAAGAAATTTAAAAAAAAAACCAAATTTATGACCAAACTGGCTGTAGAAACAGGAATTATGAAATCACTACTCGGACCACTGGCATTATGGTTTAAAGGTGAGCCGACCCTAACCTTTACCCTGAAATTAACAGTACAGACTTTACCCCAGCAATTCCCCTTCGTATCGAAGGTGACAAGCTTGTTAACAGCCTGGTGAATGCGAGTAATGCCATGCCAGGCGATCGCCTGGTTGCATGGATCTCGAAAACAGGGTTTCACTATCTTTTGTATGGGTAAACCATAATCAGAAATTGCATTACCATTACAATCAATCGATTTATACCACTGATGATTCTGGTCAAGAGCAACAATATCCATATTCATAAGAAGGAAGAGGTTATGAACATACCGCCACCCAGTCGATTTACCGAGCAGAGCCTCGCTTCGCGTTCTCTCCTTCTGCCTTACTCCAGCGTTTGCATGCAATAAGCAGAGCAAAGCCGCATGGAGGGGGTTAAAGAAGAAACTTACCATGCAAGAGTGAGGCTGTCCTTCGACTGACAGCACAGCCTGGCTGATATGCGTTCTCATTAAACTTCGCTCGCTCCTGTCCTGGCTTGGGCTATGATCCCAATGGCCCATTATTAACTTGACATGCTTCGTACTAGATCCTACCACCATCCCGTTGCTATGGTCGATGCTAGTTCGCCAGGTGTTCACCCCGATCGGGGGTCAAGACACGATAATAAATTATCTTTAATACCATGCGTAAAAATTGTTGCAATTTTAAGACTCTTGATTTTTTTATCTTTAATGACATGTTTATCGTTGAAATTTTAAGGTTTTTCAGAGTCATGATATTTATCTTTAATGTTATTATTAAAATTTGTTGACAATTTACCCCGAAAGGAAAAAGACGTTATTCCAACATTAACACTTTTCGTTTTCAAAGTGTTTTTTGCGCACAACAAATTGATGACGTTATTCCAGAAACAACATTTTTCGTTTTCAAGGTGCCTTTTGCGCACAAAAAATTAGCAACGTTATTTCAACATCAACAATTTTTGTTTTCAAGTTGTTTTTTGCACACAAAAAATTAGCGATGTTATTCCACCATCAACACTTTTTGTTTCGAGGGTGTTTTTTCAATCCTTTTATAAAGAAAAAATTTGGTTTTTAGCATAATTTAAAAAAATGTTGAAATTTGACCCTAAAAAAGTAGTGCATTCTCGAAGACACACTTTTCGTTTTTGGGCTGTTTTTTCATGTTTTTTGAGTTTTTTTGGGATGATTTCTTGTTTTGAGGTAATAGTTCTCGTTTGATCGGTAAATATGTTATATTTCTTTGGAGGGGATCTTTGGGTAGAGTCTAGTGATCCGCTAGCAAACAATATACCTCCTTAAGTGTGAACATACCTTTCATCTGATATCCCCATTGAATTTTATCTAGGTCTTGAGAAATGGGTATTTTTCGACCTTACATCTCTTGAGCTAAATTGGGAAAAGAAGTCAAGGTTTGGTACTCTGGTTAGTCTTCCTTCATTTTACAATCACGACAAAGTGTAGAATTATGAGAAGGATTCCAAAATTACTCCATAGTTATACCCTGATGGTTTGAAGTAAATACTTTCAACTCTCTAAGATCTGCTCAATTTCCTAGATGTTGCAATTGTTGTCAATCATCTTTCCAAAAGAAAGAAATTCATCCATTTTTTTAATCTCCCAAAAGGAATGATTTTGGATAAGACTATGGCTTCTTCTACTAAATTTTAGATCGAGGATCCAAGAGTATACATTGTAGATCATAGCTTATTCAATTGAGAGGAGGAATTTCCATATTTCATGTCCCATATTTTCTTCCATATCTCCTCTCATCCCTCGAGCCATCTCCACCATAATTTAGTACCCAGGGCTTTATTCAATATCTCCATTAGGGAAATTTTGATGTCTAAAATGGTCCTCCTAAGGAAATTATAAAATAATAGTGGAAATAATAAAAAAAGATTTGATTACATCATCAAATTTTAGAGGGAAAAAAGAAAAAACTGATATATTGGAGGTTTCTGTGGTCTAGATTTTGAGATGCAAAACTTGGAATATCCACAGTCTTCATTTTGAGATGCAAAAGAAAAAACTGTTTTTTCAACTTATCTCCCAAAGTTTTTACTCAAATTTTGAGCAGGAGTACTCATTGGATGCAAAATTTAATTCCTCATCCAAGGAGTACCCATGTTGCATACTTTTGATGGACCCTTCTACATGAAAAATGAGAAATACATGAAAAACGTGATTTCAAACACATTTTTTAATGTATTTCTCATTTTTCATGTAGCAAGGTCCATCGAAATTATGCAACAAGGGTACTCCTTGGATGAGGAATTAATTTTTTCATCCAACAAGCACTCCTGCTCGAAATTTGAGTAAAAAATTTGGGAGATAAGTTGAAAATACGAATTGAAAAAGTAGTTTTATTATTTTATTATTATTTAATATTTTTACCCTTTTACTTAAAGAATGGTGAATCATCCCACATGGTTGACATCATCATCTTGAATCCTATTGGTTCTTATAAAGTTTATTTTGGTTGTGCATTTTTCTTAGGAGGTCCATTTTAGACCTCAAAATTCCCCTAATGCAAGATCCTTCAATCCTAAACCCCCGGTCGGCTTGGAATACATAGCTTCACCTAAGCCACAAGAGACCACTTCTTGGTTTCTTTTACCCCTAGCCAAAGAAAGTCTTAGAAAATGGAGGTGATGGACCTAAACATAACTTTTGGGGCTGCTAATGTTGATAATTGGTACCCAAGAATAGCTTGGAGCACTGACTTGAGCAGAAGAAATCACCCTCCCAAGTTTAAATATTTGAATGCCCAACTATCAAGCTTATTGGATATTTTCTATAGAATTCCTTTCCAACAAGCTAATTTTAAGGAGTTGTCTACCAGAGTGACCCCTAGATATTTAGTGGGAATTCTATTGATCTAAAAATACAAGAGGTGAACTAAATAGCCTTAGACATTAGTATTATAGAAGTATACATTATATTTCTTTCCATTTATCACCATATTAAAAGCATCTATAAATTATTTGAGAATGGTTTTTAGGGCCATAGTCTCTCGCATTTAGGGTAGAAAAAAATAATAACATCATTGACAAATTGTTAATGAGTAATTGGAAATTCATTCCCAAAAAGGAGAAGACCTTGGATGATACCCTAATGACCAACTTGTTTAAGATATCCACCCAAACCCTTGGCTTTTATGATGAAAAAAAAAGGGAGATAGGATCACCTTGATGGAGACTACGAGAGGGATCGAAATTCATTATATGGGAGCCATTCATGACAATAGAGTAAAAGGGGGTAGAAATAAGGGACTTAATCCAAGCAATCCATTGGGAGGAAAAACCAAAAGCAAAGAGGACCTGCGGAAAATAATCCCAATTTAACTTGTCATAAGCTTTACACAGGGATAGTTTAATAACCATACCAACCATTTTGGATATCTTTAAAGAATGAATGACCTCATGGGCTACAAAAATCCCATCGAGGATTTGTTGGAATTCCACAAAACCTGACTACTCAAGAGAGATAATACTATCTAATAAGGGTTTCAACTGGTTCAAAATAATAGAGGAGATAATTTTATAGATAACATTTGAAAATATTTGGGTCAGAAACAAATAGGGTTATCAACTTCATTGGATTTAGGGATTAAATTAAAGAATGTAGCATTAATACCTTCCCATACTTGTTGGGAATGTATGGGCTGTTTGACTAGGGTGTGTACTTTAGGTCCAATAAATGACCAACATGCTTGAAAGAAGTTTGTAGTGAATCTATAAGGTATTGGGGCTTTTTTTTGGGCATGACCATAACCACCTCTTCTACCTCAACAAATGAGATTTATCACATTAGGGCCTCATTTTGATATGGATGAAAGAGGTGAGAAATACGAGTAGTAATGGGATGAATAGAAGCTCATCTGTTGGTAGTCCAATCTATTAGTAGATCATGATCATAAGATACAAGTTATTGTTCTAGATCCTCATGTTATATTGGACGTCGTCTCTCACTAGAGGAGAGGGAGAAAATACTATTATGGTGCCAATGCTTCATCATTACTTTATGGAAAACTTTGACTTACACTCCCCTTCTTTCAACCATTTCACTCATGATTTTTGCTGCAAGAGGGTTTCCTCCTGTTTTTTCCACTAATCAAGTTTACTTATCAATTGTCCCTCTTCCATGATCAAGGCCTCTATGTGACCCTCCAATATGATATGTTGTTGAATCTGTTGCATTAGAGTTTCCAAGGTCTTTTTTTCTATGGATATATATCTAAATTCCTTTTGATTCCAATCCTTAAATTTTACCTTGAATTCATTGTGTTTTATGTTGAAAGTGTGCATGCAATTCCAAACTTAGACATGCATTTCCTCTTGCCAGTTATTTTCTTTAGTCATAGATTCAAGATCTCAAAGTCAAAGGCTCTCGAATTGAAAGGGATAACTATGAGGAGAAACTTTCAGGTCCAACTCCAAGAAGATTAGATAATTATTTAATCATATGCATGGTAATATAAAAACTTTAGAAAAAATATCGTGACCCATCAAAGACTTCGATACTAGAAAGCGATATAATCAACTCGCCACTTGATTATTCCCTCCCCTGCAATTATTCCAAGGGTGCTTCACTGGGGGAGAAATACCATACCACGTGCATTCATATTGGGGGATATATATTGGGGAAAAAATGACATAATATATTAAGCATATAATAGGGGGGTAAAGGGTTTTTATGTTGGTAGGCATAAAAATGGAGCTCAAAGTTAATGAAAAAAATAAAGTGGTGTAAAAAATGTTAATTAAAAAATGGATACCTACAATATCTAGTGAAATTAGAGGTTTTTTAAATTTGGAAGGTGTATTGGGTTCATATTGGTAGGGTGTTAAATAATGTGATTTTTAGAGGTATTTTCCAATTTGTAGTCAAATTAAGGGTTTTTAGGATTCCACAAATGCACGTAATATGTCAGAGGTTCATTCAGTGAAGCCCTTACTATTTATTCCAGGTAAAAACCACATTTATAGTGTCAAGATCACCACCATTAGGACATGAAGAAGGTCAACAAAATGTTGAGCCTTAGGATCAAGCCTCTTGATTCCTCTCTTCGTTTCTTCTAGATATTTAATGAGATTAAACTATCCACCAACAATCCATAGTTCATCTTGGTGGAGGGACATAATTTATTGAAGGTTTGGAAAAACTGAATCCTTTTCTACTAGAATGTGAGTTACATATACGACTGTCAAGAAAACCAACTCCTTAGTGGCAACATGACAAAATATTCTAGAAAGGACGTGTGGGAATGAAATCTAGTCTAGAAAAGTCACTTCAAGGAGCTTCCAAAGGATAGTGAGGCCACAAACACTCCCTTTAGCATCTAAGGCCATTGTTTCACATCCTTTCCAATATTGATCCGCGATTTCCTGAACCTTCTCACTTGAAAATTTTGTTTTCTTTAGCATTAAAATAACATCATTTTCCTTGTTAATTCTATCTCTATGATACCTTTTCTTACCTTGGTTGTTGAGGAAAAATATATTCCAAGATATTATCTTCACTGGGTGGAATTTTTGTAGGAGGAAAACAACTCTGATAGTGTGATTGCTTTACCAATATTCACTAGATGTTCACCAATATTCTAGATTTATTCTTTAGTGGTTATCTTGCTTCATTTTCTGATTTTCTTGATCATCTAGCCCTTAATTTTTCCCTTATAGGTTTGGACACCCAAATCCATGTTTACCATACCATTATTCTTGTCTCCCACCATTCCTTGGTTCCACAATTTGAGGTACAATTGGTGGTATTGATATTTTTGCTACTTTCGAATGGAACTCGGGTGCATATTCTCCCATTCTTTGAGTAGATTTTCTAGATTCTTTTCCTCACTACCTAAAGTGTCAGTGCTCTCCTCTACATCCATTCCAACCACTTTTTTCATGGATGGCTCCTTTGGATTTGGATTTACTGATGGAGTTTCTAGAATATTTCTTTTTGGGGAAGTTTTCTCTTGGAGAATCTCCCCATTTTGGTCCAAATTCATTAGATCGTCAGAAAAATCTATGTTATATTTTGCATTAGAGAGTGCTAAATATTTATTATCATCCAGGTAATCATTGCCCTCTAATTGGACTAACTTATTTTTAGGGTTTGATTTTTATTCACCACTTTTTTATACCCATTAGAATTATCCTTTGGTATTTCTCCCTGCATTTCATCTTGCTGTATTGGGAAATCTCATAATAGGTGGCCATGCTCATGACATTGTTGGCACTAGAATGGGACATGCTCATAATATATATTTTGGCACTAGACTTCATTGTGGTAGGACATTTCAATGAACTCCAAGAGGGGTTAGGATATGTTCATGTACATAGATATTTTGGCATAGGAGGTATACCATTCCCTCCTAGCGATCTCCAATATTTTGACAAATGTTCCAATTGAGTTTCCAATCCCTTTGAGAATTTATGGATCCAAAAAGTAATTGGGTAGAGCGAAAAGTCTCACCCAAACTAGAGCCACTAGGAATTTCTATTTCTCTAGATTGTATCATTCCTCCCAAAATATCATGAAAAGGCCAACATTATTGAAAAAATAAGGATTATTTTTTAAAACCTTGGCCTTGTCTTCAATTTTGGAAAAGATTATTGTCAAAAATCCTTCGTTGGAAGAATAGTTTTTATTGACGTCAAAGGAAACACCATCTTAAAAATATAATTACATAAGCTTGTAGAGGACTTCAAGCCCTTTCCAACAAGTATTTACTTACCTCCTACCTCCTCCTCATTGAAGAGAATCTGAATTTACAAGTTATGATCTAGATTTATGAAGGAATGAAATTAAATACAAATATAAGCAAAAACACAGGGACACAATGAAATAAAACTTTAATTAATAAATAGAAACTACTAAAAATTGTTTACATGCAGAAAGGAAACAAACTAGCTTGAGCGATGGTAGCTTATATCTAAGAAGATATGTGACGACTACATGCCTTCTGAATTGTGTTACATTGAGGCTCTAAGGACTGTTTATCATGAAAAAATGTCAAGAAACCCTAAAGATAAAAAATCCTAACCCTAAGAGATGAAGCGACAAAAGGTATGTGCCCCAATGGGGTTAGTTGGAACGTCAACTTACTAAGGTCGTAAATTTGGCATACAATATCCATTTGGAATGCATGATAGCATGTTAGAAAGGTTTATCCAAGTAAAACATATTTTGCCTAAAAACGTCAGGCGATGTCCTATATTTTCCTGTTTCCCTAAAAATGTCGTTCAGGGCCTCAAAACGTCTCAAAAAGTTCAGGACCCAAAAACTGCCAAAAATAGAAGACTACCGAAATAGGGAACCGTGTTAAAACTTAGGAAACTGAAAGGAAAAAATATTTTGGATCCAATAAGAATAGGAAGGTGGCCACAAATATCCACCAATATTAGTCCTCCCCCCTTAGGAAGCAATGGTCCCCATTGCATTTAGTGGCTCCATGAGATGGGGAAACTTCTACTGAACTTGGTCCCTAGTGAGCCACTTTCCTTGGTGCAGGAGTTGGCTAGCTTTGACAACCTAATACATCTGGATCCTTTGTTTGTGAGTGTTCTTAATCTATGTGTACATGATGCAATCAGTTATGGCTTATTAAATAGAATTTGAATTGATCTATGTTGGTGTGAACTGCTCAACAATGTCAGATGTGTCCAAAAATAGTGGAAATTATGACCAAAGGAATTCCACATTGAATATTAGGTGCAGGCCAAGGAATGGTTGGATTCTTAGCTCAAAATCATTGTCACACATAGCCTTGATTATGGTTTAAGGCCTGCATTGAAGTGGTCTAATATTTCTATGGGCTCTGACTCAGGCACTCCTTTTGTAAATGCAGCCATATCTTGTCATCCACTTGAAACTTATGTGGCACTCGATGTTGATCATGGCACTATTTTTAATTGGAAATGGATTTATCCAAGATATCATGAATCTACTGGAAGATGTGCTGAATTCATTCAATAAAACTGGTGGCTTTATCAGTTTCAGACTGAACATGTGCAGATTCTGCTTGTGTAGTTGCAAGAGGCATTGCAACATCATTGGGGCACAATGGTTGAAATCCCAGGTCCACTTGAAAGGGGTTATGGCTACTAGAGCTATGGAGAGCTCTGTTATAGCTATTTTGAACATAGGGAAGACTCTCATCCTATATTCTTGGATGCTTGGAGTTGTACATGTGTAGTATGTGCACTATCATCCCATTGATGACCTTTGTTTAGCCATCAGTCTGGGGATGGAATGCAGTCAACTTGGTGATCTTGGTGTCCAACAACAACTAGAGGCTTGAAAAAAATGAATTTAGTAACCTACTATACTGATATAAAATAATGTTTTGTGGGGTCCTAAAATGTACCCACACTCATTCAAAGAATTGAGATTATCTTTTGTTGTGATACTCTTCTTGCAGGAAACCAGTATAGCCATCTTAGAAAGTTTATCAATGGAAAAAAATAAGCAATCATTACCATGCTTGGTAGAAGGATGGAAAAACATATTGCCCATGGAGATGAATTTCTCAAGGCTAGCTAGCAGTAGGAAGAGGAGTGTACAAGCCTTGCTTCTTAATGGTTGGATTGGGTATGGCACATATAATGCATGATTTGATATATTTTTTAGCCTCTTGTTAGAGCTTTGTCCAATAAAAAAAATTCTGCAGTGCTACCACTATTTTCTCCAAACTAAAGTGTCATGTGAGCCGACTATAGTGCACCTCCCAAATCAGATTGGCACACTCACTTAAAGGAACACAAAGGTGCCCTAGGTAGCATAATAATGCATCCTAGAGGTGAAAGTCTAGTAATTTCTTGCCATCCATCAAAATATGGTATGTGGTGGGAAATTTTGGATCATTTTTGTATAGCTGCAACCATCTAGAAGTCTCGTGCCCACAAGAGTTGAGAACAATGGTCAGTGCCACAATTGGGGGTCGGTTGAGGAAATATACAACGTTATTGGTATTTCCCCTCTTGTATTTAATGTTCAAATGGATTTTTTATAGATATGTGGACCATTTATGATGGCGATCATTGTGCAACTTCCCTTGTGGCTGCATAAAACAAATAGGTCGGTGATCTGTGTGGATGATCGTCTCATTCCCCAAAATGTAATTTTTCCACTTCTGGAAAGCCTGCACAATGGAATACATCTCCTTGTCTTAGGTGAGGTATTTCTGAATAGTATCAAAGAGTGTCTCACTATGATAGCCCACTGCATTTCCTTTCTAGGTGAGAACTGCACCAATAGCATAATCAGATGCATCTATCTCAATTTCAAATGGTTTTTGTAGGTTTCAAAATTTGATTATTGGCATGAAACAAAGGTGGTGTTTTAGCTCAACAAATTCCTTCTGTTGTGACTTAGAATTTTTTTTTTCTTTCACTCCACCCTTGGTAACTTGAATCAAAGGTCAAGTGATATGAGAAAACCCCAATATGAGCCTTCGATAGAAATTGGTAAGGCCAAAAAAGCTACTAAGCTCTACTAGAGTTTTTGAGGCTAGCCAATCTTGAATGACTTGGATTTTAGATAGTTCCACATGCATGCCTTCGTAATCAATTATGTAGCCCAAACATTGGAACCGGTTCATGCCAAAGGAGAAATTCTATAAGTTGGCACATAATTTGTGTTGTCGTAGGGTTTGAAGGACATATATAATATGTTGCAAGTGATCTGCCAACTCATACTAAAGATGAGGATGAAATCTAAAAATACATCCATAAAAAAGTTGGTGAAAGGCTGGAAGATGTCATCCATCAACCTCATAAAATTTGCAGTGGAATTTATCAATCCAAAGGGCATGAAAAACCACTCAAACATGCCCTCCTTGGATTTGAAAGTAGTATTCCATATGTTTGTGGGTTCTTTTGGAACTTACTGATAGCTTGAATTCAAATCAATCTTGCTAAAGTATTTCCCGCTCTTGAGCTAGTCGAGAAGGTCATTAATATGTGTGATTTGGTATATGTTCCTGATTTTAATTTTATTCAGTTCTAGATAATCAATGCAGAGTCTCATGGTCCAATCTCCCTTATCTACAAGAAAAATTGGGCTCCCACAAGGTGAGGAACTTGGTCGGATGTGGCATTTTTGTAGAAACTCCTGGATATATCACTTAAATTCCTCATTTTCCAAAAGAGAGTGGAGGAATATTGGCCCATTGGGTAGAGGTGCTCCAGGAGTGAGATTGATCAAATGTTTGACCTAACAGTGCAAGGGTACCCATGTGGGTGAGGAGAAGATGTTCCTGTTCTCTTCCGTAAAATTATGAATTTTCTTATGCTACACAAATGAATTCTTTCTATGGGCCATGGATTTGGCCATGATATTCCCCTTAATTTGAGAGTGATTCATAAAGAAAACAAATTTCGCAGTATGGGAGATGATCTAACTAAATTTATTATTAAATATCAAAGAAATGGTGGTAGGTGGGGCTACCTTCAGTATCCTGTATAGTTTATTCCCAAAGTAATAATAATAGTACGAGGTCTAGAATCATACACAACATGATGTTTATACGAGTATGGTTGGCCTAATAAAACATCATAAAATTCAAGGGTAATAGCATCACACAATACCTCATCTGTGAAGGGCTTGACACTGTAGGGAAGGTGGCACTATTGGTTGACGTGGAGATCTCACCCTTGGTGGAGCCACTTGATGGTGTACAACTACAAGTGTGGTGTGGTTGATAGCCCAAACCATTTAATGAATTATACTAAGAGGAGGTTCTTTTGGATCACACTGTTGACAATGAACTATAGCAGAGAACCCTTCACCCACATTTGTGAGTGGAAGAGGTGCTCCCCCTCCTCTCTATATTTGGTCTTAAGCTTCGGGATTGCGTTGATGGCAATGATGGAACTGGGTTTTGCATCAATAATTTGTTTCCCCTTGTCAGGTTCTGGCTCAGAGTCTGAACATGCATCACAATATGAAGCTTTTAGCTTGACCACTAGTGAATTCTTGGTACGACACTCATTTTTTTGTGGGTGGGGCTCTTGTGGATGTCACAACACTTTCCTATGTCCTTCTTTGTCTTCGTGGTTCTAGTCTTTGATTTTGGATTTGATGGGTTTTCCTAGGTCACTCCACCTTGCCTCGGTCCTTTTTTTTATGGTTTGGAGGTTCCTTTTCCCTACTTTAGATTCATAGATCCAAAATATTTCTTCTTCTGTCTAAATTTCTGCTCAATTTTTATAGCATATAAGTACAATGTGCCAAGAGAGGAGATGTCTAGGAACTCCATTTATGCCTAGATGTATTTGTGTAGACAACCACAATACTTGTGTACTAGATGTTGGTCATAATCCTTGATACCAAACTTTGTGTGTAGGGTATGAAAGACATTAGTGAACTCTGGTACGTCTTCGTCCCTTTCTTGCCATAGTGTGGTCCATTTTATGTACTTATCTTCATAGTTCCTAATAGGTTAATATTGTTTCTTGAAGAAATTTCAGAAAGAATTCCAAGAGGGTGTGACTAAAAGTACTGAGGGTTCCTCGTCCCTATGCTCACAGTAAGTTTCCCACCAGTCCTTGACATGGGGGACGACTTTGAGGAGTGCGAAAGTAATATTTTCCCTATCAGAAAAATTATGGACAGAAAAATATCCTTTCAGTTTATTTAAACATATATCTAGGGAATTTGTGTCTATCTGCCTTCAAATATAAGAATGTAAAATTTAACTTGTACCTTAAATGGCATAGCGCCTTTGAAGTGATTACTGGATGAAGATGTTTCACCCGCTGATATTCATTGAAGGATCTGGGAAAAATTATCCATCGTCTCATTCCTTTGTCACTTAAAGAGGATCTTTCTCCCTCGTCTTTCTTTTCTTCTGCCATGGGAGGCCTTTGGGGTCGGCGAGGCCAATCTTGCAAGGGTTCAACCAGTTTAAGTACAAAATCCTTATACCCTAACCTTGCTGGGGACATGCATACAAAAATGAGAAAAAGAAGACCGCTCTCATACCAATGATCTAGATTTATGAGGGAAAAAAATGAAGTACAAATTTAAATTAAAAAGAAATGATATAATGAAACAAAACTTCAATTAATAAATAACAACTGCTGAAAACTGTTTACATGTAGAAAGGAAACAAACTAGCTCAGAAAATTGTATCTTATCTCTGAGAAGATATGTGATGGATACATGCCTTCTGAATTGTGTTACAATGAGGCTCAAAGGCCTTTCTATGATGAAAAAACATTGAGAAAACCTAAACATCTAAAAACCTATCCTTTGGAGATGAATTTATAAGAGGTATGGGCCCCAATGGTGTTAGTTGGAATGTCAACTTCCCAGGGTGGTAAATTTGGCATACAATCTCTATTTGGCACGTACGATACCCATTATAAAGGTTTATTTGAGGATAATAACTTTTGACTACAAAAATAAGTTGAAGACTCACTTTTTTTTCCCCTAGAAAACATCTTTCGGAGGGCCTCAAAATGGCCCTGGAAGTTGAAGACCTAAAAAGTTCTGCAATAGGGAACTGTGCTAAAATTTAGGAAACTAAAAGGAAACAATGTTGGGGGTGAAAGTGGAATAAGCATGTGGCCACCAATATCCACTTGGATCAAATTGGAAAATTCATGTTTTTCCTCTTAGGACAAGTCGACCTAGATAAACATAAGTTGACCCCACTTCCAAAAGAAACGTGAGTTCAAGTGTGGGATAAAAACACTAGAAGGAAAAGAATTTCTAGCGAAGCTTTTAATGGAGGTTTTTAGCATTATAAAATTGGAAAAATTTGTCAAGAAAACATCTGCTAAAAACATCCATTTGTGGGAACGAATATTTTAGTAGAGCTTATAACAGAACTTCATCACAACTGAAAAAATATGGGTGGCCAGAGGTTTTAGATGATGTTTTTTTTTGGTGTGATTTATGGAGCAAGAAACCCTAGTGTGATACTTATATAAATGCGTGAGGCTTCATACATAATTAAAAGCACATAGGCATTTAATTGAAAGAGCACTAGAACCTGAAATGTATACCACCATGATGCTTACAACAACAAAAATATCAATGAATTCAACTCAAAAGGCACTGGACCTTGAAACATACCGCGTTGTTGCTTGTATAAAAAAATCCTCGGTCATTCTTTAATGAAGGAACTAATCCGGGACATGAAAAAAATAATTACAGTTCCAGTGATTTCTCTTAAAAATGAAACATCGACACGTCTTGTTTACATAAACACACAGATGCATTTGTTATATAGAGGTTCCAGTGCTATTAATTTTAATAGTGCACCGAGAATGGAAATAATATTTTGTAGAACTGGGGTGTGTTAGTTCTACAAAAGAATTGGTGCATCAATAGTTAAAATGCACAAAAGAATTAATTAAAAACAATAATGATACTTGCAGACCTGAAATCCCCGATGCTTTCATTTTCCAAAAAGGCATCGTTTATGCTAAAAAATGACATCACAGTGCTTTGATTTAAAGTAAATCATGGATGTATTTTTATGTTATAGAAGAACTTATTTTTTTGTATGATATTTTCTCCTTTTTGGAGACATCGACCTCTGATGGTATTGTAATTTTAAAATACATTATTCATCGAGAAATCGACATATATCTTATAACATTATTCATATAAATTAATATTTGATTAGTGCATTTGTATATGATGTTTGGATTAGTTTTTTATATTATCAGATTTCATATCTCTTCATTATAATATTTAATCAATGGTGTAACATTTCACATCGACATTGGATAATATAATAGAATAAATTAAAATATATTTTATTATATATTAATAAGAGACTTTTTTTCATACAAAATGAGATTGTTATTGGTAACCTCTTGTCTTTCAATTGGGACACTATGTCCATGCTTACATTAAACAAAATGTTTAATTTTCATAGGAAATTATTTCAAAAAATACAATAGGTTGCATTGATATCCAAATATATCATCATTCTTCGTTGGAACTGCTGTCAGTGGTCAAGCTATTTCCATGACTTGGGTTATCTAGAGGAATGTTTTGTTAATTGCATCGATTATTTTCATCTTCTTGATCTTGTTCCATCTACAAACAAAAAAATAAAGTGTAATGATTGTATCTACATTGGTGAGAATAATGAAAATTGAAATAAATAACATAAATCAATGTAAATCTAAAAACAATGTACCATAGCAAGAAGTGACTCATGAATTATACACATTCCTTCAAAACTAGATCACATGCCTTCTTTCAACAATTGTTTTGTTGGTGTAGTTCCATAATTTGTTTCCTGGAAGTTTTATACTCCATAATAAATCAAATATTTAATATAAAATATTTTTTTGTTTTTATTAATTATAAACTTAAAGAAGTAAAACAACATAGATACTTACGAATTCCAGAATTAATTTTTGATATGCCAACATATACTCACAACCGTTATTTAACCCAATGCCAATCAATTCTTTTGATGGCTCTTCTTTGTATGTTAGCACCTATTTGAAGACATTCAAGGAGGATTGTTGTAAAACAACTTAAAATATACAAATATGAAACCTTGAGTTGCTATAAGGAAATATTAAAAATTACTCACAAAATTTGAAATCAACTCTTTTCTTCCTTGTCATCCTTTTTTATGTGTTGAATGAGTTCCATCTTGTTTTTTTTTTGGAAGAAAATACTTGAAAATTAATATTTAATGTTTTTTTTTTATATGTACAAAATCAATCATGATTACATACATTTTAAGCAAACTGTTGTTGAGATGGCTCCTCATGTGATGCAATTATGTCCATTTCTTTGACCATCTCCTTATACACTTTTTTGGACATTCCTACTGTCATGTTTCATATATCAATGCATTGATCATTTGGTATTTTCAGTACATTCATGAAAAAGGTAATAAACTATCTTTATAATGATATATGAAATCTAAATATAACAAGATCGATATTAATGAATTAATGGTTTGTAGTAATATATACATAATTCTAGAAAATCATTTTATACAATTAGGAATATTACTTTTTGAATGATTATTTTTTGTTGTTGTATGTTTTTTCTATTGCAAGTATTACATGTCTCATTGACCATTGCTATGGAAATGCTTCATGTAGTTTAGATATAATTTCATTCTTAGAATCATTGCATTGATTTTTGTATTGTAAGTGGAATGTACGTCTATACGTTCGTTCTAATAGATGCCTCATAGTTCTGTAAAAAAAAAATTCCCCTTTCATTAACCTCCAACACCATTCTATATGAGCTAAGGACCAATTCATTGTCATTTACATGTTCCATAATTTTTATTTTCTTAGAACGACATTGATATTTTCCTTCTTTGTTTCTCCCTATAGAACATTAAATATATATGAATTAATAGATTGTTTGAAACATGTTATCTAATATGCTTAAGTATATTATTAATGAAAAAAAAATAAAAATCATATTGAATAATATTTGTTCATTCATCTAATTCATCATTATGCAATTTTTCTATCAGAATTTTATGCTCTTCTACACTTAGATTATAAATAATCTTATTGAACTTCTTCATTTTGTGGCTCTACATGACACAAACCAATAAGTTAAACTTATATATAATTCAAACATATTAATTTTGTAAATAATTTACAAAGAAATTTCCTTCTTTGATTTTTTTGTTGTGTTGTCATTGTGTCGATCAATATTTTTGTTACTTGAGACCTTCTCAGACATTTTTTATTAATATAAAACCCGTACCATTCAATACAAAAGCTATTAAATATATTTTACAAATAAATAAATTAATTTTCAGCGAAAAAAAACTCTAGTAAACAATGCGTTTATCTCAATGAAAACACTAGTGCATTTATAAGATTAAATGCACAAGTGCGTTTATAAGATTAAGCACACCATGCTTTTAATTGTTCAACACTATCATGGAAAAATAATTTTTAAAATTAATTTTATATTAGCAAGGTGCGATTTGTAGGGCTAAACACACAACACTGATTTAAGGGTGCTATTAGGAAAAAACATGATGGTGCGTTATATTACACCAAGAGCAACGATGAACAAAATGAACAAAATCGAAAGTTTTATAATATACCAGTGCATTGAAGTACTCGGTAGCCCCAATGTGTTATAGAGGGCGCACCACACAATATATAATTGTTTTATAAAAAAGAGAGGGTTGATGGTGCGATTTGGAAGGCTAAACAAACAGAATAATTTAATGGTGCTATTAGGAACAAGGGTGCTGATGCCTTATATTACACTGGGAACAATGATGAAAATACTGGACATAATCCATAGTTTCATAATATACCAGTGCATTGTGTTACTGAGGTATCCCTGGTGCATTATGTTACATAAGGTACATCACGAAAAATATAGCCGCTTCTGAAAAATCGAAAAGGGTTGGCAGTGCGATTTGTAAGGCTCAACGCACCGCAATGATTTAACGATGTTATTAGGAACACACGTCGATGCATTATATTACAACTTGAGAAACAATGAACAAAATAGACATAATTGAAAGTATTATAATTTACTGGTGCGTTGTATTATTCAGGTAGCACTAGTGTGTTCTGTTACAAATAGCACACTGTGCAACATGTATCTGTTTTTAAAAAAAATAGAGAAGGATGACAAGGTTTGGATTTAATTCAATAAGTTATTTCCCTACTTTATATGTCAAACACACTATATATAGTAAGCACACAAGCCCATTAAATCTAAAATACATAAATTGAAAAACTCTAATTGTGAAGTGGCAGAGAAAGTTAAATCCTAATGTGAAATTTTGTAAGATGAAACAAGGGTTTAAGGTAAGTATTTAATTTTTTTGTTTTGTTTTATTTTATTTTTTTATTTTTCTGAATTTGATTAAATACGAATAGAGATCATAAAAAAATTTACTAGTAAAATCTATAGTAAATTTTTTTTTAATACAAGGTTTTTAAATATATATATATATATATATATATATATATATATATATATATATATATATATATATATATATATTGAAATGTGAACAAATCTAATATAAATTGTAAAATATTTTAACAGTAAAATTTAAAATTCTTGCTATCCAGGGTTCTGGGTGAATCAACGTACCTTTCAACTTCTGATCTTTCAGTGAATCCAAAATATTTTTCTGCTCTCATCTAATATTATCTTGCAAATGATCTCTTTTTTAATTAAACCCTAACAAAAATTGTAAATTTGTTTATTAGTAAAATAAAAAATAAAATTTAAAGCTTACTATGTAGGTTTTTGGGTGACTCCGCCATACCTTTTAGCTTATGATCTTCTAAATAGTTATGTTGCTCCAAAGTATTCTGTTGTTGCTGCATAATGATCCCCATATATCTCTCTTTCAAATCACTCCCTAAAAATTTGGGGTAAAATAATGGAACGGTGAATAAATTTTTACTATTTAAAAGACTTTATGAAATTAGATTTCGAAAAATCAATTGTTGCTCATTTTTTAATTTAAAAAAAGAAAAGAAAAAAAATCGCATCCTTTTTTATTCAATTTCTCTACACATCGGTGTTTTCGATAGTCAAGAGAACCAATGTGTTTATATAAAAAGCACATTGACATTTTTGGGGCACCATGTTTTTTCAATGCACTGACATGATTCATTTTTGTTTTCATTTTTGAAATCCAAAAATAGTGCAATTTTTTTTTTAATGAAACTGTGCATTCTATATATAAAAGAGAACCAAGACAATTGAATTCATTTTTATTTTATAAATTTAGGAAATAGTTGCGTACTGGTGTTGTTTTATTAAAACATATTGGTGCATTTTTATGTGAAAGAGCATGGATACGATAACTTATTTTTTATTTCTGATTTTAGGTTTTTGCGATTGTTAGATTGCCATAATAAATATTTTGGATTCATTCCATCCATTTTGATTTTTATATTTTCATAATTCTGGAAATGAGTGCGGGTATTATTTAAATGCCCTAATGCTCTTATTATTTAAATATACCGATGCAATTTATTCTGATTAGTGCATCGATAGGGTTTAAAATCTATCTGAAAATTTATTTTAACATAAAATGGCATATTAATCTCAAATTATCCTTTACGACACATCCACATAAATCATAATAGTTCATAGTATACATTTTTCACTTAAAGTTGCATTGTTCTGGAAAAATTGTTTCAAAACTATATTGAAATTTAGATTGCAGTTATATGGTTCTTGAGATTAATTTTAGATATTCACACAAAATTTTGTTTTTGATTTTTCTCAAATAAAGGGACTAAATTTCAATAATATCAAATGGCTAATTCTTCAAATTCCAGCTCATTCCATATTACTAATCAAAGTCCTTCATGAAGTTCTTCCTTTCCATCTCGAGTAATTTCAAGCTTTATTTATATTTTGATTATCTAATATAATTTTATTTATTTTTAATTCATGTCAATTTGAATAAAAATGTATGAAAATTATTTGCAGGATCTAGATTCAAAATAGCGTTTAGATGCAGAAAATGTTACTCCATATTTTTTCAAAAGCATCGGAAGATCTTATCAAGAGCAACATATCACAAGCAGTTGGTAGATGAAAATGGAAAATCCACTACAAGGAAAATACCCTCTAGAGGAGGTTATAACGAAGGTTTTTAGTGTTATAAAATTGGCCAAAATTGTCAAAAAATCATTTGCTACAACATCTGTTTTCGGTAACAGAGGTTTTTGCGGAGCTTCTAATAGAATTTCAACAAAACTAAAAAAAACTGGGCAGTCAAAGGTTGTTACAGATGTTTTTCTCATCGGTGGCATAATTATAGGTCAACACACCAGTGCATTTTACAGTGAACGCACTGGTATTGTAAACCTACCAAGCACCAGGACAAAAAAACAAATTTTGGATGCCTCGGGTTGTTTAGAAATGTGCCAATGTGTGTCAGCCAGACAGTCGCCCTGGGGCGGTCGAAGGTGCATGCACTAGGCCATTAAGGTCTAAAACCGCATTGAGCACACTATAGGTGATACAACGCACCGGGCCGTTCTAATTGTTATTGGTATTTGTGCAGTTACCATAGGTCATATCAATGCACTGATGCGTAGTATTATACAAACGCACCAGTGCACAATATCACACAAACACACTGAGCGTTATAATTGGTATTGGTATTTGTGCGGTGCCCATAGGTCGTAGAAATGCACCGGTAAGCAGTCTCACATAAACGCACCGGTGTGCATCATCACACAAATGCATAGAGCTTTATAATTGGTATTGGTATTTGTGCAGTGTCCATTAGTTGAAACACACCGGTGCGATTTAGCATACAAACACATTGGTGCACAGTAAGTAACACACACCGGTGTTCATTTTGTATTGTTTAGAAGAATCGACCTGTGACAGTGAAATTACTGTAATTTTTTAAAATTCATTATTCATCAAAAGTCGACACTTATCTTATAACAATATTCATATCAATTAAATGTTTATTAGTTCATTTGAATGTGATGTTTGGATTAATTTGTTATATCATATCATAATTATTGTGATTTTTTAAAATTCATTATTCATCAAAAGTAGACACATATATTATAACAATATTCATATTAATTAAATTTTTATTAGTGCATTTGAATGTGATGTTTGGATTAATTTGTTATATCATATCATCGAATTTCACATCTATTCACTATTATATTTAATAATCCATATATTTAATCAATGGTGTTACATTTCACAGTGACAGTGGAGAACACAATATAATAAATTAAAACGTATTTTATTATATATATATGAATAAGACTCTCTTTGTCATACAAAATGGGACAATTATTGGTATCCCTCTGTCTTCCAATTGGGATACTATGTCCATTACATTAAACAAAATGTCTGATTTCAGAGACAAATATTTCAAAAAATACAACGCCTTGCTTTGATATCCAAACATAATGATCATCATTTTGCGCTTGAATTGCTGAAACCGCTCGAGCTACTTCCATGACTTGGGTTATTTTGAGGAATGTTTTGTTCACGGTGTTGATTGTTTTCTTCTTCTTCACCTTCCATCTACAAACATAAAAATAAACTGTAATGAATGTATATACATTGGTGAGAATAATGAAAATTGCAATATTAAATAATATACATCAATGTGAATCGAAAAGAAATGACGTACCATAGCAATAATTGACTCATGAACTATACACATTCTTTCAAAACCAAAATTCATGCCATCTTTCAACATTTCATTTGTTGGTGCAGTTTGATACTTTGTTTCCTGCAAGTTTTATACCCCATAACAAATCATATATTTAATATAAAAGATTTTTTTGTTCTATTAATTATAGACGGAGCTAAGTAAAAAAAGATCGATAGATGCTTACAAATTTCACAATTAATTTATGATATGCCAACATATATTGACAACCCATATTTAACCCAATGTCAATCAATTCGTCTGATGGTTCTTCTTTGTATGTTAGCACATGTTTGAAGACATTTAATGATGATTGTTGTAAAACAACTTAAAATACACAAAAATGAAATCTAGTTAAGTTGTTATAAGGAAGCAACAATTACTCACAAACTTAGATATCAACCATTTTCTTCCTTTTCGTTCTGTTTTATGTGCTAAATGGGTTCGATTTTCTTTTATTTTCTGCAAGAAAATACTTTAAAATTAGTATTTAATGCTAAATTGTTTATTTATTGTACACAATTGAAAAATTCGATGATTACATATTACATTTGAAGCACATTATTTTTGAGATGGCTCCTCGTGCGATGCAATTATGTCCATTTCTTTGACCATCTCCATGTACACCTTTTTGGACATTTCTACTAGCATATTTCTGATATCAAATCGTTCATCATTTGAGATTTTCATAATCTTCCTGAAAAAGTAACTTGACAATAAACTATTTATTTTTTATATTGATATATGAAAAGTAAATATAACAAAAGTGATATTTATAAATGATTACTTTCTAGTAATATATACATATAATTCTAGAAAAACATTTAAAGGAATATTAATTTTTCATTCCTTGTTTTTTATTGTTGTACATTTTTTCTATTAAAAGTATGACATGTCTCATTGACCAATTCTCTGGAAACTCATCCTATAGTTTAGATAAAATTTGGTTCTAAGAATCATTGGATTGATTTTTGTATTATAAGTGGAAATAAGGTCTATACATCATTCCAATAGATCCCTCAATTTTTTGTAAAAGTTTTTCCCCCTTTCGTTAACCTCCAACACCACTCCAGATGAGCTAAGGAGTAATTCATTTTCATTTGAATGTTCTATTTTTCTTTTCTTTTCTTAGAACAACATTCCTTTTCTGAGTTGTTGGTCCCTATAGAACATTAAACATATGTGAATTAATCGATTGTTTGAAACATGTTATCTAGTATTTTTAAGTATATTATTAATGAAAATTTAAAGAATAAACTCATATTGGATGGATAGTATTTTTTCATTCACCTGATTCATCCTTTTGAAAATTTTCCATATTAGTTAAACTTACATATAGTTAAAAAATAATATTTTTTGTAAAGAATTTACAAATAACTTGCCTTTTTTTCTTTTCTTGATGTGCTATTAGTATTTTTGTTACTTGATCTCTTGTCAGCCATTTCTTTTTCAATATGAAACCTATACCATACCATTCATTAATATATTTTATAAACAAATCATAAGCTTTTCAAGTAAAAAAAAAAATCAATAAAATGGTGTGCCTTTAATGATGTACGCATCGACCTCAGTGCAATGTGTTATTATAAACACATCACTAAAACACCATAAGGTGCTCTCTGTTAACAAGGAGAACTGGTGCGATATATTTTAACCAACACACCGATTAACACAGACAAATTAATGAAAATCCTCTAGTGTTAGTTTTGGTAACATATGATGACGTGGAGGGGGCAGTGTGGCATGTTCTTATAAACGCACCGCGAAAACAGGTGAACACCGTGCGATGCTCTCTATTAACAAGGAGACCCGGTGCATTATACGTTAAACAATGCACTGATTAACACAAACATAAAATAAAAAAATATTTTTGTCAAACAGTTCTTGCATGGTGTGCTATAATGAAATAGCGCATCAATGCGCTATTTTACATATGACGCACATATTAAAATAATATATGTTTTTAAATTGTTTTTATAAAATAGTACGTGCACGATGCACTGTGATAAAATAGTGCACCTGTGTGCTATTTTACACAGGGCGCACCGATTAAAAATATTTGTTTTTTTTTTTAAATTCACTATAGGGCCGACATGGATTGGGATCTGATTTTGCAAGTTGTCCCGTGGGTTAGGTGTCATAGGCCTATATATATAGCAATAAAAACCCTATAAATCTAGAATGAAAATCCCTAATTCTAAAGTCACAGAAACAGGAAGAAGCAAGGGAAGAAAAAAAAATAATCAAGGGTTTAGCGTAAGAATGGTTTATTTATTTATTTATTTATTTTTCTGAAAATGAACAGTAAAATTAAAATTTTTTAATTACCATGTATTAAATCAAACAGAAAATGTAAAAAAACGATTATTACAGTAAACTTTAATCACCATATGGTTTGAAATTCTATGCTACAGGGTTTGAATCACTAGAGGTTTGGAATTCTGATTGTCTGAATAGTTTTGTTTGAAATTATTTTGCTGATCCACAATGCTCTCATGCTCTCTTGCTCTAGGTATGTCTCTCGTGAAAATATATCCTTGAAATTTTTTGCAAAAATAATGAAATAATGAAAATTTTTTACTATTTAAAGAATTGTTTTATGAAATTAGATTTTCGAAAATAATTTGCCACCAATTTTTCAATTTACTCTTTTTTTTTCACTTAAAAAAATAAATTTGCACTTTTTTAATTTGCATCTATTTGGCACCAACGTGTCGATTTGTAACATAGCACCGGTGTGTAGTAACTAAAATTCACTGGTGTGGTTAACTGTACATTATCACCGATAACAATATGTCCATTTTTAAGGCACCAAAATTACTTTTAGGTGTGTACACCAAAATTTATTGTTGATTTTGCTCAAATGAAGGGAGAAAATATCATAATTATATCGAATGTACAATTCTTCAAAATCCAATTCGTTCCATAATATTTCTCAAAGTCCATCGCATATTTCTCCCTATCCATCTCGAGACAAAATATTTACTTCAGATTTTATTTATATTTTCATTATCTAATTGAATTTATGTCTTTTATCCATGTCAATCAGCTTAATAAAATTTATAATGCATACAAATTTTTAGGTTCATGCAGATTCATAATCGAGTTCAAATGCACAAAATATTCAAACAACTCCAAAACATAGGAAGCTCTTATTAGGAGCAACATACCGCAAGGCACATTTAGTAGATGAAAATGGATAGCCGCTTCACCCTGCCAATTGTAAAAATATTGCATCTTGTACCCACACTCCTGGGACAGTGATGGTAATAATAAATGTTTGGTATATTAATGTAATTATTTCAACGTCAAACCAATTAATCATTCATTATCGACATGCTTACTAATTGATATCATATATTTTGTACTAATCATGTTCAAATATATTTTTTGAAATTATTAGGATTCTAGTGATGATGAGCGACCTACCTACCATCTTCCGTTGCACCCCACGACACTGTCAAATTGAGAGAAGGCTAAATTAAGAGAAAAAATCAGAGAGGAACAATACCAAGAATGGTTGAATCAACCACCTATTCAATTCCCATTATGTTCAGATTCACCAATTAGGAATGACTACAGCAATAGTAGTTCTTCACAAGTTGGCAATGGAGGAAATCAAATAGATTTTGGTATGGATGATTACTTGAGGAATACGACTACCATGGAGACAATGTTGTTAAATGCATTCCATCTCTCTCTCTCTCTCCCTCTCTCAACTCTCTCTCTGTCTCTGTCTCTCTGTCTCTCTATCTCTCTCAGCTAGGGGATGATGCTCATATCACTGACACATTTTTCGAAAGTCTTAAATTTTCTTCCACCACCCTTCTCTTTGGACCTTGCGGTCAATCAAAGTCTACCCATTTGGGAAAAATGATGTTACTGTACAACTTGAAAGAAAATTTTGGCTTGTCGAATGCATGTTTCTCGAAAATTTTGAGGTTAGTTACCATAAAGTCCTCCCTTATATTTTGAGAAATATAATCACAAAATGAACATTAAAAATGGTCAATTTTATGAATGTTAATAATTATATCGACATTAATGTACATTTAATATTTTCCATGATCACCAACTATAGGTTATTCAAAGATAAGGTTCTTCTGAGTGATAATGTCTTGCCTGGTAGCTACGAAGAGGCAAAGAAATTGTTGAAAATGTTGCGTGTTGAGTACATATCATATCATGCATGTCTAAATGATTTTATTCTATATAGAGGAGAATATGCAGATAAAGAGAGATGTCAGAAATGTGGGCATGATAGGTATTATAAATAAAAAAAGAAGGGTAAATCACGTGGTCCTCCTTTTAAGATATTGAGGCACATGCCTATAATCCCAAGGATTCAAAGGCTCCTTCATTGCAAAGAATTAGCTATGTTGCAGGGATGGCATGCCTCACACAAAAGTGAGTTGGGAGTTTTACGAAACCCAATAGATTCAATAGCCATGAAGCATATAGAGGATACATGTCCTGAAAAATTAAAGGATGAAGTACGAAGTCTACGACTCAACATAGCCATGGATGGCATCACCCTATATTCCCTCCAGAACACCAAATATTCTATTTGGCCTGTAGTAGTGATCAATAACAATATCTCCCCATGGTTGTCTGTGAAGAATGAACATCTTATGTTAGCTCTTATAGTCCCTGGTAGAAGACAAGTAAAGAATATGGATGTCTAATTACAACCACTGGTAGATGAATTGAAGGAATTATGGGATGGGATAAATGTATACGATGTATCAAGACCCATCATAATAGAGAGGAGTTTTACATTATATGGCATATGTGCTTACATGACACATGATTATCCAGGCTTAGGAGTTTGGTCCATTAAATTACATGTTTATTGATTTGTTTATATATGTAACAATATTCTTTTGCATATTAGTTATATAATTCGTTGTAATTGTTCTGATCTTCATGATATTATTTAACATCCCATGCATATATTGTATACAATAATCTTGCAGGTCTTGTAACAAAGAGGTATTTTGGATGTAAATGTTGTGGACATTCTCTAAAAGCTATATGGTCCATCGACCTAAAAAATCCAGTGTATGACTGCTCCAGGGTATTCCTCCTAGAAGAACACCCTTAAAGAAGAGCAACATCTGCTTTCAGTGGTAAATGAGAGAGAACCCAAAGGCCTCCAATAATGACACCAGCTAAATGACTTAGAGCATATGAGAGAGAGAAGGAGAAGGAGTTCATAGAAATGTTCGATTCAAATGGGAAGCCTATGTTCAATGATCCAGAATTCTTCGACACCTATGTTGAGAAATTGCCCATTGGGATGAAAAGGAAATCTATATTTTATAACCTCCCATATTGGGAGCATCTTAAGATTACCCACTTATTATATCCCATGCATATATTTAAAAATGTTTCATCTTCTTTATGGAGGCACATATCATCGAAACAAAGTGACACATTGGATGTTAGGAAATATCTTATTAATTCAAAAACTAAAAAGAAACATTGGCCAAGATGATTAGAAAGTAAATGAGAAGAGGTAGGCGCTGGTCTCTCTAATTCATGGTATTTCAAAGAAGATGATGTCCCATGGATTTAAAAAAAAGAGGATGTTTCTTTAGCAAAGGAAGTTATAATGGGTGTGAGGGTGCCATCTTCATACGGGTCTTCAGTACGGCGTTGCTTCACCGTGGATGAAAATTTGTCAAGGTTGAAATTGCACGACCATTTTAATCTTCTAAGAGTACGTATAATGTCAAAAGCATGATTTTATTATTTTTTATATTAATAAATTTTATCCCATGCAGGGATCATAAAACATAACTAATTTTGTATATTATTTCACGCGTTTATAACTTTGCAATGTCATTATCCTTTGTTCGTGTGTGGGTGTGTGAAACATGAATTCCCCCAAGACCTACGATGTGTCGTATCTAAATTATTTGCATTTGTATGTTGGATCACGTCAAAGGAGATTCATGTGGCTAGCATTCCACGACGGCGTCAAGAGATAGTTGAGATTGTTTGTATGTTTGAGAAGGAACTGCCAATGAGTTTCATGGACTTGCAGGTTCATCTTCTAATCCACCTAGTAGATGAGGTTGAATTAGTTGGGGTGGTTTCTTGTCGTTGGATTTTCTTCTTAGAGAGGTACATTAAGAAATTGAAAGGTTTTGTTCAACAAAGGGAAAAACCTGAGAGGTATATGACAGAGGGGTACATATCGAATGAGTATTTCTATTATGCCAGTGAGTACATCAAGAAGATAAAAAAAGCCCAAGTGTGGTGATTTGGGATGACGAAAGGGATGAAGACAAAAGAGAAGGGGAGATGCTCCAAACAAATGGAAAAAGGCGCTTGATAAAGAGTAAGCGACTTATAATTTTTCAAATTTACACAAAATAAATATTGATGTTAAAATTCGATATAATGTATATTTTGATCTCATATGTACTATATGTTGGTTTGATTTCATCAGCGAATGTAGAAATTGAAGCAAACAATAAATTCGTTCTTTACAATTTCGAAGCGACACAACCATGGGTCGCATTGTATGAACAAAAGATGATGAAATGGGATAGTGACAGGAAAAAATTCAGACGGTTGAATGGTAGAAGTGTGCCTTATCCCAATCATTTAAAAGAAAATATGCCAAAAATATGCCCCAAAAGTTGGGTTGTTGACCAAGTCAAAGAGAAATATGGTGCAACCGGTCATTCCCGCATGCTAAAGAGGATGCGCTAACACAGGGATTGGGTGCAACCACTCAGTAATAATCTATTTATGTACTTTTTTAACTTAATAATGCACCTTTGAAATGTAATTACATCTATATTTCATATTTTAACTGTTGGGTTATTATAAGACACATGACACTATGATTTTTTAACCTTTTTATAGGTGCATTTGTTCCCATCTATGTGGGCATATAGACACCATTTTCGCATAGAAAATGCCGATGATGGACACATGACACAAGAATGTGGAGTGGAAGTTGACTTCGATCAATCTAGTCGATCTAGCCATCGTGATCAAAACCTAGTACAAGGGACGTTAGGTTACGTCGGAAAGGTACAAGAGATCATTGAAGTGGATTTCTCTTCTTTCCAATGCGTTATTTTTAGGTGCAAGTGGTGGGATGCATTTGATCGAATAATGTAAAGGAAGATCGTATAGTAGGCTGATATGTATCAACTCTAGAAATATGTGGGATGAAGCTAAGGAGCCCTATTTTTTCCCCAAACACTGCAACCAAGTGTTTTTTACCCATATTTCTTGGATAGGGATTGGTGGTTCGTATTGAGACATGACCAGGCTAGATCAAAACATATTTTTGAGAACAATAGTGTTACCATGCCAAGCGAGCTGGAAGATAACGAGGGTGATCATGAGAACCGAGAGCGATATGGTACATGTGTTATTTCATAATTTATACTTTTTAAGATGGGTTTTTATAAAGAATAGGACTTAATTACCTTATAACTTAGACTCTTTTTTTTCGAAACATTATAATATGTATTTTGAATTAATTGGTGTAATTTGCATTGTGTTAATGTTAAAATCATTTCACTTGATAATTTGAAATTATGTTGATCTTGAAAACAATGGCGTACAGTATAAAGTTATTTTTTTTTAGTATGTAATATCATAATAAAATAACGATAATTCTAAAGTACATGAATTTATTTGCATTATTTTCTAAACTTTATTATGTTACAAAAATTCATATTATTCTAGATATATTATTTTACAATTATTTATATTCATACAAATTTACAAATTTACAATTATGGTAATATAACAATATTTACGGTATACATTTTACTTACGGTAGTTATGGTTCAAAATTGACAATTAATTTACAATTTTACGAATTTACAAGTTTTAAATTTTTAATAAAATTGAATGATGACAATACATACAATTAAAATTACAATTTTACAATTTCACAAGACAATTACAATTACAATTATAATTTTTGAATATTACATACAATTACAATCATTTCACATTAATACAATTAAAATTTTACAAATATTTTACATACAATTACAATTACAATTACAATTTGACAATTTCACATACAATTACAATTACAATTTTACAATTTTACATATATACAATTACAATTAAAATTAAAATTACAATCATTTCACATTATTACAATTAACATTTTACAAATATTTTACATACAATTAGAATTAGAATTAGAATTTTACAATTTCACATACAATTACAATTAAAATTACAAGTACAACCGTTTCACATTAATACAATTAAAATTTTACAAATATTTTACATACAATTAGAATTAGAATTAAAATTAGAATTAGAATTACAATTACAATTTTATAATTTCACATACAATTACAATTACAATTTTACAATTTCACATACAATTACAATTACAATTACAATTTTACAATTTTGCATATATACAATCACAATTACAATTTCAATTACAATCATTTCACATGAATAAGTCATTTCATTTTACAACTTGGTTTGAATTCAAAAACTTTTCTTCAAAGTTTGGGTTTAAAATTTTTTTTGGGAAGACATTTTCTGGAGAAGGCGATACAATTAAAATTTTACAAATATTTTACACACAATTACAATTTTACAATTGTACATATATACAATCACAATTAAAATTACAATTACAATCATTTCACATTAATACAATTAGAATTTTACAAATATTTTACATACAATTACAATTACAATTATAACTATAATTATAATTATAATCACAATTAGAATTACAATTACAATTTTACAATTTCACATACAATTACAATTACAATATTTACAATTACAATTTTAGAATATTACATACAATTACAATTACACTTTTACAATTAAAATTACAATTACAATCATTTCACATTAATACAATTAAAATTTTACAAAATTTTACATACAATTACAATTACAATTTTACAAGTTCACATACAATTACAGTTAAAATTACAATTACAATTACAATTACAATTTTAGAATTTTAGAGACAATTACAATTACAATTACAATTTTATAATTTTACATATATACAATTACAATTGAATTTTTACAAATATTTTACATACAATTACAATTAAAATTACTATTAGAAATACAATTACAAATTTACAATTTTACATACAATTAAAATTAAAATTTCAATTACAATCACGACATAATATTTAATAAATATCATGATTTAAAATTAAGAATAAACATCACAATCATGATAACCATCGTACACACATCATATTCGACTAAAAAACAAATTCAAATTCACTAACATCATCTAATCATCGTAATCACGATCATCTAACAAAACACATGCATTGTATAACATCATCACAACACAAACATTAAATATACATCTCATGTCAAATAAATGTTATCACATACATGTCTATCTGCAAGTTGCACATTAAATGAACATATTTAACATGACCTAACAATATACACATCATGATGAACACCAACATGTAAATTAAGTACAACTGCAACATGAACATAAAATACATGGACCATATCTATATATATATATAGTGTAAAAAATATACAACTGTAATATAACTACATATAAATGTCAAGTATTAGCTGGTGGTACATCAATAGTAGTACTAGTCGAGGCCTGCTCAATTGATGGTGCAGCCTCGACATGCTCAGATAGATGTCAATCATCACGTGCCAACTAATCTGGAGTTCCCTCATGCTGATCAGGATCAACTGCATACTCATGATGACTCGACGTGGATGGTCCATCCTGCTGATCTGTGGATGGTGTGGCAGCCTGCTTAGTCGATGTACCTGCCTCCTCATATGAACCTGCGCCCTCCTCGGGATTAGGTGCCCACTCATGATCATGACTGCTAGATGCTGCAGGCTGCTCATCTCCAGCGTGAGGTGGAGGAGGAGGTGGAGTACTAGCTGAACGATGATCACTCCCTTGATCTTAATCATTAGATGATGCACTGTTCGACTATCGACGTACTGCATCTCCACCACGCCTACGTCGACTGACCCTCCTCGTCTGCGCCAGTAATATGGTAGCTCCAATGACATGCCACATCAGGGTGAACATATCACGTGGCATGCCTCTCCATATCGTTGTCATCCTATCATCAACTTGTATCTCTATGATAGTGACCGACCTGACTCCCTCCTCCACTAGGAGTCGACAGAGTTGGCCGCCCAACTCCATCCTAAATCTAGTGTCAGGCCTATGCCTCACACCCACCGGTACTGGTGCATGATCATGAGGACCAGGTCTATCACTGACCTGATCCTCTACATTTTCCATCTCCTGATCGTAAACAGGGTCTACACCTGGATCATTTGGTGGCGATGGCATCTCATCACCCAAAAATGACCCAATATCTACAAAATATATAAAAGTACTCAACAATAATTAGACAATTTCAATAAACAATTTAATAAAAACAAGTTAAAGAACGTGTTAGAATAAATTTAAAGAAAACACTAATATTACCTCTCTCATCTGACAACTCATCAACTATGAAGAGGCTGTTGGCATACCCTCGCCAATCCAAACTAGCATACGGGCATGGCACTAGAAGGAAGGCGTGATCATCAACACTGGATAGCAACTCCAGTGCATCGTGAGATATCCTCGCATAAAATTCAAACAAACCCCTCTTGGGCATCATCTGTCCCCACATTCTCCATCTGTACGTGCAACATTGGCCTACGAGGCTGTCGAGAAAATGTAGGCCTCGTCTCTGGAAACCTCTCAAAAAGTAAACAAAATAACTCTGAAGCAAAAGGCAAGTTCACCCTCCCTTGTTCTCGAGAATGACATCTATCTAAAGCTGTACAGAAATGCCACAAAAAAATCGCAAACCACCTCACAAGTCATGGCGCCTATAATAAATAATCAACATAAAATAAAGGAGGGCAACTAATGTGTTTCCTGTCACTGGTATGTTGTGCGATGGTCGACAACAGTAGCGAGAGGCACCTCACCTCCTCTACACCAAATGAAGCAATAAATAATTGACCACCGAAGACCTGAAAAATATGCAGGAGACAGTATATCGGTGCTAATGTATCTTTGGAATTACACCAATTGACTCCCTATCGCATAGGCGACGGGGACCTCTGGGAACAAGGGAAAATCCTACCCTCTCCTAGATAGACCAGTAATAAAATACATGTCCTCCTCAGTGGGCATGTACCACTGGTTAGGACCAACCCAAAAATCCTATCGGTGGGTATTCCACCTGAAGATAAGTTATCGTAATAACCCATTATGGCGCTTCAGGGATGTAGCCTCCTCATAGAACTTTAGGAGGCCTACCTCCCTTAGGAGCAACTGGGTGGCTTTCGTAATAAGGTGAGGGTACATAAGTCTCTCCCTCTCTCGTGCCTCCCACAGGCGAACCATGTTATACTGGTCTGCTATATGTTCCTGTTGTTCCCTCTCTTCTCTCCTTTGACGTCACTGAATGATTCACATATTCAATACATTTTTTTTGAAAAAACAAAGAGTCGGCGCGCCAAAAAAAACAGTCATGCATTGGTACCGGTGCATCTGTTTTTATCGCCCACCATCTATGGTGCGCCTGGAAATTTTAAGCGCACCACATAACATGAAATGTATGTTCTCCTACACTATGTTGATGAAATTATCTATCCTGGGGTGGATAATTACATCAACGCACTGCCAAAAAATACTTAATGGTCAACGGTGTGGTCGTTTAACCCACCACACCGTTGATTATGTACAAGTTCGGGAGGGTGGTGCGCTGACCAAACTACTCACCCTGAGGCAGATAGTTTTGTCAGCGCACTGCCCTCTTGACATAATTACACAGTCAACGGTGCATTGGTTTAATCGACCACACCGTTGACTATGTACCAATATTGGGAGGATGGTGCATTGACCAAACTATGTGCCCCAGGGCATATAGTTTAGTCAACGCACCGCCCTCCTGACATCAGTACATGGTCAATGGTGCAGTCGTTTAAATGACCGCACCGTTGACTATGTACCGATTTCTAGAGGGTGCTGCACTGACTAAACTATTCACCCTGAGGTGCATAGTTTGTTCAGCGCACTGCCCTCTCGAACTTGGAAGTAGTCAATGGTGCGTGTGGTTAACCGACCGCACCGCCATTTTTGTTTTTAAAAAAAACACGGTGCGCCTTTTCAGTACTGCACCGGAACCAGTGTGGTTTCCTTTAGCACTAGTCATGGTGCGGCCTGTAAATTTACAGGCAGCATCACAAACCGGTGCGAGTTGAACGGCTCGAGCGCAGCTCGCAGGAATTTTTTTTTTTTAAAGGGTAAATTTTAAGTTTTTTAAGAAATCTAATCCGCTAAAAAGTTTAATTATGGAGAAAAAAGTAAAATACCTGTACATTTGGGCGTTGAGGAGGCATATTTGATGAATAATTTTCAAAACTAAATTTTCCCACCGTTTTCCAAAATTAGAAATTGAGATGGTGGGCATTGGACGACAATAGTGCGTGCAATGGGAGTACCAATGGCAGGGCGCCTCACACAAGATAAATTCACACCGGTGCTTGAGAGCTTTGGAGCACTGAAGAAGTGAAAATGCAGATTTTTTGGCCATAATTTTTTTTTAATTAACCCTATTCTGGTGCGCGGGTTTTTGAGGCGCGCCGGACAGTTTCTTCCAAGCACATCGGGCCTGTTTCAGTTTAGCACAGGTTTTTATGATTCACCGGGCCTAAATCTGTGTAGTGCACCGGTACGTTATAGTAATGAGATGCACTGGGAGGGTTTGTACGGAGAGCACGATGTCTCGGTGTGCCAATTTGTAGTATGCACCTGTTCTTTTCTAGTTGAATGCACCGGACAAAAAACATCTGCAAAAAACTCCACCCGCCAACCTCCTCTAGAAATATCTGCTACAAACGGATATCTGGGCTATTTTTATAAGGGGTTCCTCATCAACATCCAGTAGAGGGTCTTTTCCTTGTAATGACCTCTTCACCTTTCCAATTAGAACATGGAATCTTCTAGCCACAATATTGGATCAACGATGGTAATACTTGTTTTGTATAAAGAAATTTCAACAAACCAATTACATTGTCATGCTTACTAATATCATTGATACTGTACTAATGATGTTCAATATTGTTTAAAATTATTATTTTAGTGATGATGAGTGACCCACCTACCATCTTCCGGTGCACCCCACTACAACATCAAATCTAGAGAAGGATGCATTAAGAGAAAGATTAAGAGAGGAAGCATACAAAGAATGCTTGAATAAACCACCTATTCAATTCCCACTACGTCCAGATTCACCAATTAGTAATGAATACAAAAATAGTAGTTCTTCATCACAATTTGGCAATGGTGGAACTGAAATGGAGGTTGGTGTGGATGATTAATTACGGGATATGACTTCCATGGAGGAAATTTTGTTAGATGCATTCCAGAATGATGATCTAGGGGATGTTGCTCATATCATTGATACCTTATTCAAAATCCTGAAATATGCTTCCACCACCCCTCTCCTTGGACGTGCATGACAACTCAAAGTATACTTAGATGGGGACAATGATGTTATTTTACAATGTGAAAGAATATTTTGGCATGTCAAATGCATGTTTCTCAAAAATATTGAGGTAATTGACTTGCATGATCAATAAAGTTCCTTATATTTTGTAACACAATCAAATTAAAAAATGACCGATTTTATGAATGTTAAATATTGACATTGTACAATTATATTCCCCACCAATTGTAGGATATTCAAAGATAAGGATATTCCGAGTGATAATGTCTTACGGGTAGCTGCGAAGAGGCAAAGAAGCTGTTGAAAACGTTGGGTGTTGAGTACATATAATAATGTGCATGTCTGAATGATTGTATTCTATTTAGAGGAGAATATGCAGACAAAGAGATATGTCTAAAATGTGGGCATGGCATGTACCATAATTCAGTAAAAATGGATAAATGACATGGTCCTCTTCATAAGATATTGAGGCACATGCATATAATCCCAAGGATTCAAAGACTCATTCTTTTGTAATAATCAACTATGTTGTAGGGATGGCATGCGTCACACAAAATTTATTCATGAGTTGTGCTAATCCCAATATTCAATAGCCATGAAGCATATAGAGGATACATTGTATGAAAAATTCAAGGATGAAGTGTGAAGTCTAGGACTCAACATAGCCATGGATGGCGTCAACCCATATTCCCTCCAAAACACCAACTATTCCATTTTTCTTGTGGTAGTGATCAATATCAATACCCCCCCATGGTTTTTTGTGAAGAATGAACATATTATGTTGGCTCTGATAGTCCCTCGTAGAAGACAAGTGAAGAGTATAGATGTATACTTACAACCATTGGTAGATGAATTTAAGGAATTATGGGAAGCGATACATGTGTACTATGTATAAAGACCCATCACAACAAAGATGAGTTTTACATTTTATGGGATATGTGCTTAAACCATACATGATTATCCAGGCTTAGGAGTTTTCTCTGGTGAATTACATTCTTATTGATTTTTTTTAGCAACAATATTGTTTCGTATATTAATTTAATTCGTTGCAATTGTTCATATCTTCATGGTCACTAACGTGCCGACCCGTATACAATAATTTCGAAGGTATTGTAACCAAAGGGTATCATGGATGTAAATGTTGTGGACCTTCTCTAAAGGCTTGGTGGTCTAAACACCTGCGAAATATAGTGTATGACTGCTCTAGGGTATTTCTCCTAGAAGAACACCCTTATAAAAGAGCAACATCCACTTTCAATGGTAGACCAAAGAGAACCCAAAGGCATGCAATAATGACACCAACTGGATGGTGTAGAGGATATGATACAGAGAAGGAAAAGGATTTTACAGAAATTTTTTATTCAAATGGGGAGCCTATGTTCGATGATCCAAATTTCTTCGACACCTATGTTGAGAAATTTCCCATTGGGATGAAAAGGAATTTGTCTTGTATGAGCTCCCATATTGGGAGCATCTTAAGATTAATCACTTACTGTATCCCATGTGTATATTTAAAAATGTTTTGTCTTATTTATGGAGGCACATATCATTGAAAGAAAGTGACACATTGGTTTTTAGGATATATCTTATTTCTTCAAAAACTAAAAGAAACATTAGCTAGGACAAGAAACTAGAGGAGAGGCTGGAATCTCTTGGTCTTTCAAAGAAGGTGATGTCCCATGGATTTTAAAGAAAGATGATATTTTTTTGGAAAAGGAAGTTATAATTAATGTGAAGGTGCCTTATTTATATGGATATTCACTACAATGTTGGTTCACTTTGGATGATCATTTTTCGGGGTTAAAATATTTCCGGCCAAGAGGTAACTCCACAAACTGAATTGTATTTTTCATTAATGGTGAACACAAATATATACATGGAGGGAGAGACTCTTGGGATTCATCTCCCAGTCTCTCTTCATATTCCAACTCTCTTTATTTTATATTTATATTATTTTACAATTTCACCCAATCCCAAGGATTAGGTGTCAACATTCCCCCCCTAATCTGAAGGGATGATGGTGAGTCAAAGCATCATTCTGAAAATTTCGAAATTTTCTCTTCCAAGAGCTTTGGTGAAGATATCTGCAATCTTCTCATTTGTGGAACAATGGCATAGATGGATTGTCTTGGCCTCAACATGATGTAAAATTAGATGGTATTTTTTATTGATGTCACTACAAAAAAAAGGTCATTGGTGAGGATCATGCCTATGACATACCTTTACGTTTCGTCACGAATGTTGCATATGGTGATGGTCCTTAAAAAAGCGTTATTATAATGAATATAGTGACAGTCCTTTAAGGTCTATCACCAAAGCCATCTTCAATGACACTTTTGGTGAGGGTTGTTAAAGGCCCATCACTAACTCTCTCTTTGGTGAAAATTCTAGTGACAATATTTTATTGTCCCTCACCAATGATATTTTTGGTTGCTTTTGGCAACGGTAAATTTTTTTTCATCATCATTGATCATTCCAATGAGTTTTTGATGAAACTTTGTGATTGTTGCAACAATTTTTGTTAAAAGATAATGATTTAAGAACATTTTTATGGAGTGTTTTTCATTATGTGTCCAAGGCCATAATTCTTAGAGTCAATCAATTTGTTAATAAATAATTATTGTGTATCATTTCCCTCAAGTAATGAGAATATATTTTTCCTATGAGTCAACACATGATTCATCTATGTTGGGTTTATTATTTATAAAATTCCCTTTAGATGAAGTTCCACTAGTGTGTGTAGGAACCATATTATTTAATACATAATCAAGCTCTGTCAATTATATTAATGAGAGATACCTAGCACTCCTAAACACTCCCAACACACTTTGACATGGTTTCACACACACTAACATTCCTTGGCACCTTGCATGTCTTGGAGCATATTTGTACCTATGACATCTGACTATGACTAGTATGCCAAAGTAAATGTTGGCACGCCCTAGCACAACATAAAACTCCACCAACATGTTTTGGCATGCCATGTAGTCCCTAACATGCCTTAGAACACCTTGGCATGCATTTACATACATTATCATTTGGCACGCATTGGCACTTGGAACACATTGGAACATGGCATGTATTGGAACCTATTTTTAGTGTGCCTAGCATGCCCCTTTTGAAAAAGGTAAATTCCTAACTTATTAACCATATTATGTGTTCATTTCCTTGCATTTTGTCTTGGTTATCCCTTTTTTTTCCTTGACTCTCCTTGACACATGTTGGCATACCCTGGAACCTTGCACATCCTAGCATGTCTTGGCATGCCTTGGCACTATTTAGCACATGTTATCACAACCTGGAGCTCCCTAGTTCACTCTAACACTTCTTAACATGCCTTAGTATTCCCTAGCATGCATTACCAATGCCTATCATATCTTGTCACTCCCTCCTTGGCATGCCTAGCACTTGTTGACACTCCCTCACCCACCCTCATATTCATTCATTTCATGCATTTTAACCTAGTGCTCCCTTGTGTTTACCTAGTACTCCATAAAACTCCTTGGCATGCATTGTTACTCTTTGGCACACCTTAACACTCTTTGATATTCCCTACCACTCCATAGCATGTGTAACACTCCCTAATGCACATTGGCACTTAGAAAGTCTTAGCATGCCTGACATGCATTGAGATGCCATGGTATTCTTTAGCATGTGTTGGCATGCTTTAAAATTAAATTTATTTGAGATAAATTATTGGAAAGTAGGATAGAAGTAAAAGATGAATCTTTAGCACTTATAATGCACTAAATACACTTGGCACTTGTCATGTATTGGTACCTAGTGTTGGTGTGCCTAGCATGCCCCTCTTGGAATTAATAAATCTTGGTTAATTTTTATAATAATAAAGAGCTAACACTCCTTTACACTCCCTATCATTCCTTGGAACTTGGCATGTAATGACACACACTAACATGCAATGGCACCTAGAAATATTCCTTGGAACATTTTAGCATGCCTAGTATGCCCAACAATATATTAGCATGCCCTAGCACTCCCTAACATGTTTTGGCACACCTTGGTACTCCTAGCTAGCATGCCCCATTACTCCTTGGAATGAATTGACACACATTGACACTTGACAGGTGCTGACACTTGGCATGTATTGACACCTAGTGTTGGTATGCCTAACATGCCCTTCTTGAAGAAAGTAAAGCCATAAATTATTAAACCGCTTAATGGCATCATATCTCCAATAGAAATAGGACATGAACCTTCATAGTATGAACTGGCTTAAACTCTAGACCATATTGTTGCAAACAGTTCATCCAATTTTTCCTCTTCTCACCCAGCTCTTGTTGCACAAAGAGTGTTCTGACCACTAGATGAGGCAAATATACGATTATGTGAGCCTTAAGGAGGTAGGGCCTGAAATTGTTGATTGCATTATATACATCATAAACTTGTTTATCAATGGTAGGGTAGTTGAGCTATGACCCCTATAATCCAACACTGATGAAATAAATAGGTCGTTCATTTCCTTCAACATCCTTCTGTGTCAATATGGTCGCAATAGATGAATCTGAAGCTAAAGTGTAAAGCAAAAAATCCTTACCATAATCAGGACTAAACAACGCAGGTGCATCAATGATAGCTTGTTTGATACAAGCAAAAAAATCCTTCTCCCTTTTGTCCCATTTATAGATTGCATCTTCTTAACCATCTCTTGTAATGGTTTAACTATCTAATCATAGCTAGTGATGAACTTGCACATGAAATTCATCTTTCCTAACAAACATTGCATAGCCGCTTCTTGTTTACAAGGAATGGGATTTGAGCTATAGTTTTGACCCTTTCCATATCAACTTTGATTCCACTCTTAGCAATGATGTGTCCTAAGAGAGTGACTTCTGACATACCAAATATTCTTTTCTTGGGATTGAGAGAGATCCCATACTTACAACACCATTCAATATTTGTTTTAGATGACGCACATGGTCTAATATCCTTGTTTTGGTCATCTTCTTTGATGGCCACATATTTGAACACGTCTTCTTTAGCCCTAAAATGAAGTATCTGTTGGTCATCATTGAAAATACATAAATTAGTTATGTTATCGGGTACAAATGTTTTACATAAATCTCTATAGAAAACCCATTTTTCAAAGGTGACATTTTAGGGGCTGCATTAGCTAATGTATCTGTTGCAACATTGGTAATTCTAGGAATAGAAACAATACTAAAATATTTGAAATAAGTAATAAGTCTCCATACCTCCCATTGGTAGTTTTTAAAACTTGGTGAAACATGGTGGATAGTGTTTCATACCTGTCAAGTGAACACTTATGAGACACCAATTACCTTTATCAACTCCTCCTTCAGGTCAATGGATTTCTTTAAACCAAGCATGAGTGCTTCATATTCGACAATGTTATTTTTGCACTCAAACTCCAAATAACATGATAGGATGTACTTCTTATTATGTGGGTCTATGCAAATGCAACTAGCTCTAGAGCCATCCAGAGTTTTTGAACCATCAATGTAAAAAGTCCAAACATTGTTAGCTACTAAACTGGTTCCCACACTATTATTACTATGTACAACTATGTTACAAGATTCATTAACTCTAGTTGTATTATAAGGAAGTAGCTCAAACTATATATCTGGTGGGATGGGTGATGGTTGTGCTTGATAACAGCCTTGATCAATTTCCAAGAAAAAATTAACAAAGATTACGTTGCAAAACTGACTGGGTCATTATGAACCTCAAGTGGTGTCATAATATATTTCATGTAGGGTTCACTTTCCACTCGAATCTAGTTGTTTCTACCCTTATATGGAAGCCATAATTGTGAACAATCTATTGCAAAATACCCTTGTAATTTACTAAACCAATATCAACTCAAGAGTAAGCCATAGGCTTTAGGGATGTCCACAATCACAATGTTTATGCATTGGTGTACCCGGTGGTTTGATGACAAGTGGATAATAACATTCCTGAGTTCACCAATGGCTTGGATAAGTGATATGTACAAATAAGTTATTTTTGCATTAGTTTTATCCCATTTAGCAGCAATTTTCTTAACAACAAATAATGTCATTACATTCCCAGATGCACCGAAATAAAACAAAAAATATGGACATTGTAATTAAAAATTTCAAAATTTAATAGAAATGGGGGGAAAAGAGTGTTAGTATCTAAAGTTACAGCATTAAAAACATATTCGAGAGTTCCAAGGGAATTACTAGACATCATTTGAGAAGTATAATCTTTGTCACCTAACGAAGGATGTGAGAAGGCTTAGACAAGAAACTCACGATGGCCTGCTATCTTTGCAAGCTCAAAGATGGAAATGTTGTAACATTCTCTTTTCAAGTCCTCAATTATATTATAGTTGATAGCCTCGTTTCTAGAGGGTAGTGCTAAAGTGTCTATAGATGTGGATTTGTTTGAAACTTCGAGAGTGATAGACTTGTTTTTATTGATAGTGGAAGTATTATTAGAAGCTATAGAATCTCCAAACTTGTTTTGTGAATTATGAGTAGAATTGGTTGGTGGTGAGATACTTATTAACAATTGCTTCTTCAACTCTTTTCTCGTCACTTCCTATTTATAAATAATCCTTTTTCTACTCAAATAATATCGACTAGTTGGTTTTTGAGGAGGCTTCACTTTGAGGTGGTCCTTTAATAATTTTCTTATACCTGTACTTTACTTAGTTGTTGTAGGTTTATTTGTCTCTTTTATCTACTCAGACTAATCATCTTCTAGTAAAGTATCACAATTATGGGTTGATAGAGCATTCATGTTGTGGTTCCATTGTGGGATTTTTTTTATTTTTTTTCTTATAAACGCCATTCCTGTTGGAAGGAACAATAGTTATTCATAAACACAATATTTGAGCTCTGGGTAGATTTAGCTTGCTGATTGTTGTTATTACTTCTAAATAAGAAAGGCTTAAGGGTCTTGCTACCGGTATAGGCCTCTCTTGATATTTTATTTAATTCTAAGACTTCATTATTGAGTGAGTTTAAATATTTGGTCAAGATTTAAATATCAACATAATGATTTTTTTTATCCTTAATTGAAGAGGCTTGCAACTTCTTACTAGTCTCCTTGGATTATTTAGATTCTTCATCATCAATAATAGTTCCAATGGCACACAAGTATTTCTCTACGACAGTTGCTTCTGCAAATTCTAAAGCAAATGTATCCTTTTCAACTCTTTTAACAAAAGAAAAAATGTTTGTTGGAAAGGAAGCCATATAATAATCTACAGTAATAGAATCATGATGTTGCGTGTTTTTAGGAAACCTATTTAGAATATGGTTAAAATTTTGATTGAAATATTTGACTTTATCCTTTTCCCCCATCTTAATGTGTTAGGTCCCTATATAACTAGTATAGTCCCTTATTGTTGTTAGTGTAACCCCCTTATTGTTATTGTTCTACCCTTGTAACCCCCATATTGTTATTATTGTGCCCTTACATTATTATTGTTAGGTCGGCTAGGATTACTAAACTGATTGATTACTATGTATTCATTATATAGGATTCTATGTATTAATTTTATGAGATTGATTACTATTGTCTAATGGAATATTCTATGAATTAGATAGTTTTTCTTGCATTATCACTATTTATTTATCATATATTTCTTCCATAAGTATTAATTATAATATATACTTATCACTATGTATTTCCTCTAATAAGTTAAACACTTAGTGCTAGGGTATCAACTAATTATTTTCTTGATTCAACAATCATTGTTTTTATTCACCCATGTCTTCCTATCCACATATATATTTCAATATATATGTAGTTTAAAATAGTTTAATTTATCTAAGTATATATTTTTTAGTTTATTTCTCACATTTTTTGTTGACACAATCTTTCAATATATCACAATGCACAAAATCAAGAATGGCTATTAGGAAAAATTATGGATGGGTTTCTTATCAAAACACTGTAAGGTATTATTGGACCTTGTATTAGAGAGAACCCTTGTAATTATTTTTGGTTCATTTATCCTTGTCAACAATCAATTTGGTACTACAAGGAGGGGCCAAATTGCATGACTAGTAAGAATGCTCATCCATACCACAAAAGTATTCTTGGCGAGCAAAACCCCAAAAAATAATCGCAAACCCTCTCAACCAAACCAATAAATCTTAAAGGGAAACTAGTTATGAATACATTCTTTCTAACCGTAATGAAATTGAATCCTCTAACGAACCATTGCATTTAATATCTTCCAATGAAGTACACACCCTCAATTTTAATACTCACGCTTATAGTAAGCAAACTAGAAATCTCCTAAAGGTTGGAAACATAACCTGGAAGATAACAAAACTAAAATGGAGGATTATCAAGCATGTGCCTCTCAACTACATGAGTCTAGCAAGGCCATTTTCAAATAGTTTTTCCCATGCCTCCAAAAATTCCAGAAGCTAAGTTGTTGACACTCTTAAAATTAGTCAAGGATAGAGGTACTCAACTCAAAGGGGTACTCAATGTTGTGATTCAACTAGAAAATTGGTCTAAGGACTACCCCCATGTCCCACATGAAGTCCCTAGAATCAGTGAAAACGAATTGTCATATGAATCCATTAATGTCAATAATTCCCTGAAGATTTAAGAAAACTAAAGAATGACATTTCCCAATTTGTGTCTTAACACCAAAAAAAAGGTTAATCAAGATTAACATGTTGCGAGATATTGGGGGCTAGGGAGAAGCAAGGATATATGAATAGGTGGATAAATATCTAGAATATATGCTTAATTCTAGAGAAATATATTTTAATGTCTCCAACAACAAACTTACCAAAGATAATCTCAAGCAACACATTGTGGAACCTTCCAAGTAGAAAATAGTTCCAAATTCCTTCATGGACTCATTGAAAAGGGATGTAAATACCCTCTTGTAGAGCATGTTAGAGTACCATGTCACCATAAATGGGTTATTAATCAATAGGATTAAGATGACATCATCGTATTATCATTTCTAAGTAGACTTTCCTCAGAAAGTAATGAGGACTCTCACTTGAGGATCCAATCATCTTATAGAATATATCGGCTTCATTTTCTTGTAGTTTTACAATTTTTTTCTAAATCATATCTAAAAAAAATTAGCAATCTAAAACTTTATAATTTCCTTATGGAAGCCCAAATATCCAAAGTGGCAGTTATTGATATAGTTTGTAATTGCTATGAAACTCCTAGCGATAGATATTTTTGTTCTACCATTTATTATATTAATATTTGGGTTTAATATTAATCCTTGGGTTTATAATCTTAATCAACCATGTCCAACGTCACATTGTGACAAATATTTTCTCAATATGAAAATAAACCATGGTCCAATGCCACATTGTGACAAAGATTTTGTCAATATGAAAATCAAACATGGTCCAACATTGTGTTGTGACAAAGATTATGTCCATATGAAAATCAATCATGGTAAACTATGGTCAACCATGCTCGAACATCTCAATGTGACAAAGATTGTCTCAATATGAAAATAAACATGGTAAACCATGGTCAAACATGTTTATTTTAGGATTTATAATATTTATTTTAGGGCTTACATACCTTGGGTTTATATACTAACCCCTTGGGTTTAAAGTATAAATCCATTAAGTATCCCTTGGGTTTCAAGTATAAATCCAAAAAATCCCAAGTGATAGTTATTGAGGTATACTATAAGTGCTATGAAACTCCTAGTGATAGGGACTTTTGATCTTTCATTGTAAAGTTTTGTAGATCATAAAATAAAGGATCTAGGAAAATCATGTATTTTGATTCTATTGATAGATAATATTGAGAATCGTAAGAGTGTCACTACAAGAATCGCGGCTTGACATACACTATTATTTTTCTATAGAGTAATCTTAAGTAGTTTCATATATGTCTGCATTTCATGAGATTGATTACTATTGTCTAATGGACTATTCTATGAACTAGAGAGTTTTTCTTGCATTGTTACTATTTATTTATCATATCTTTCTTCCATAAGTATTAATTAAAAAAGAGACTTATCACTCTTTATTTTCTATAATAAGTTAAACACTTAGTTCTAGGGTATCTACTAATTGTTTTCTTGATTCAGAAATCATTGTTTTTATTCACTCATGTATTCTGATCCTCATCTATATTTCAATATATATGTAGTTTACAATAGTTTCATTTATGTAAGTAGGTAGTTTTTAGTTTGTTTCTCACATTTTCTGTTGTCACGATCCTTCAATATCTCACAACACATAAAATCAAGCATGGTAATCAGGACAAACTATGGATGGGTCTCTTATCCCAACAATGTCATTTATTATTGGGACATCGAATTAGAGAGAACCCATTTAATTATTGCTGGGTCATTTATCCTTGTCAACAATCAATTTGGTCCTAGAAGGAGGGGCCAAATTTCCTGACAAATAAGAATCATCATCCATACCACACAAGTGTTCTTTACGACCAAAACCCCACACAATAATCACTTACCCATCTCACCCAAAGCAAGAATGATTAAAGGGAAACTAGTTATGAATACATTCTTTCTAACCATAATGACATTGACTCCTCTAATGAACCATCACATTTAATCTCTTCCAATGAAGTACACACCCTCAATTGTATTACACACGCTTATAGTAAGAAAATTGGAAATATCCTAAAGGTTGGAAACATAACCTGGAACATAATAGAACTAAACTAGAGGATTATCAAGCATGCCATTCTTAAATACATGATTATTACAAGGAAATTTTCAAATAGGCTTTCCCATGACTCCAAAAATTCCTTAAGCCAAATTGTTGACACTCTCGAAATTAGACAAGGATAGAGGTACTCAAGTCAAAGGGGTACTCAATGTTTTGAATCAACTAGAAAATTGGCCTAAGGAATACCCCCATGTCCCACAGGAAGACTCTAGAATTAGTGAAGGAAAATTGTCATTTGAATCCATTAATGTAAATAATTCCCTGAATATTTAAGAAAACTAAAGAAGGACATCTCCAAATCTGTGGCTCAATACCAACATAAAGGTTAATCAAAATGAACATGTTGCCAGCTATTGGGGCCTAGGGAGAAGCAAGGAAAGATGTAGAAGTGAATAGAGATATAGAATATATGCCTAATTCTAAAGAAATGTCTTTTAATGTCTCCACCAACAAAATTATCAAATATAATCTCAAGAAACACATTGTGGAACCTTCCAAGTAGAAAATAGTTCTAAATTAGTTCATGGACTCATTGAAAAGGTATGTAAATACCATCTTGTAGCACATGTTAGAGTACCATGTCACCATGAAAGGACTATTAACTAATATGACCATATTATCATATCTGGGTAGATTGTCCTCAAGAAGTCACGAGGGCTCTCACTTGAGGATCCAATCATCTTATAGAAGCTATCAACTTCATTTTCTTAGAGTTCTACAAATTATTTTCCTAAATCATTTCTAACAAAAATTACCAATCTAAAAGTTTATAATTTCCTTATGGAAGCCCAAAAATCCAAAGTGGAAGTTATTGATGTAGTTTGAAAGTGCTATGAAACTCTTAGTGATATATAATTTTGAAATACCATTTATAATATTAATCTTTCGGTTTAATATTAATCCTTGGGTTTATAATCTTAGTTGACCATGGTCCAACGTCAAATTGTGATAAAGATTTTCTCAATATCAAAATCAACCATGGTCCAACGCCACATTGTGATAAATATGTTCTCAATATCAAAATCAACCATGGTCCAACATCACATTGTGACAAAGATTATCTCCATATGAAAATCAATCATGGTAAACTATGGTCAACCATGCTCCAACATCGCAATGTGACAAATGTTGTCTCAATATGCAAATAAACCGTGGAAAACCATGGTGAAGAATGTTTATTTTAGGCTTTATAATTTTTATCTTAGGGTTTACATACCTTGGGTTTATAATATTAATACCTTGGGTTTAATATTATTCCCTTTGGTTTATAATCCCTTGGGTTTTAAGTATAAATCCCTTGAGTTTATAATATTAAACTTTGGGTTTAATATAAATCCTTGGGTTTATAATATTGGTCGACCATGTTCCAACGTCACATTGTCAGAACTTTTTTTTTCAATATTAAAATAAACCATGGTCAAACATCACATTGTGACAAATATTTTTTTAGTATGAAAATAAACCATGGTCCAACATTGTATTGTGACAAATATTCTCTCCAAATGAAAACCAAAGATGGTCAACTACGGTCAACCATGCTCCAACATCGCATTGTGACAAATATTGTCTCAATATGAAAATCAATCATGGTAAAATATGGTAAAGAATGTTTATTTTGGGGTTTATAATATTTATATTAGGGTTTACATAACTTGGGTTTATAATATTAATCCCCTGGTTTTAATATTATTTCCTTTGGATTTAGTATTAATCCCTTGGGTTTGTTATTACATTGGGAATATAATATTAATATTTGAGTTTAATATAAATCATTGGGATTATAATCTTGGTTGGCCACGGTCCAACATCACATTGTGACAAATATTTTGTCAATATTAAAATAAACCATGATCCAATTTCGCCTAGTGACAAAATTTTTCTCAATATGAAAATGAACCATGGTCAACCATGTTTATTTAAGGGTTTACAATATTTATCTTAGGTTTTATGTACCTTGGGTTTATAATATTAATCCCCAGGGAAGGGATTAATAATATTCCCTTGGTTTATAAATACATTGGGGTTTCAGAATTTATCCCTCGGGTTTATTATTCACTTGGGTTTATAATATCAATCCCTTGGATTTTTAATCCAAGGATATTCCTAGGGTATAATATTATTCATAGGGTTTATAATATCAGTCCTTGGGTTTAATATAAATCCATAAGGTTTATAATCATGGTTAACCATGATCCAACATCACATTGTGACAAAATTTTTCTAAATATGAAAATCAACCATAGTTCGACATCACATTGTGACAAAGATTGTCTCCATATGAAAATAAATCATGGTTAACTGTGGTCAACCATGGTCCAACATCGCATTGGCACAATAATTGTCTCATTATGAAAATAAACCATGGTTAACCATATTTATTTTAGCGTTTACAATATTTATCTTAGGGTTTACATACCTTGGGTTTATAATATTAATCCCTTGGGTTTAATACTATTCCCTTAGGTTTATAAACCCTTGGGTTTATTATTCTTTTGGGTTTATAATATAAAATTTTTGTTTAATATAAATCCTTGGGTTTTATTGACAATTCTCGATATCGTCGACATACAGGGGGTCTCCTTGATGTGAATTCCTAATTAGACCTCACACCGTTTCGAGTACGAGCCCAATCTGGAGTATCAAACCAACCACCATAACATAAAGGTATACCTTGGTTTCAACAGATAACATAATAGATTATATACATAAACCTTGAATAAGCAATTAAGACGACATTGTGAAGCACCAATTGCAAGATGTAAAAGAAAACCTTCATGAGGGGAGACAAAACATGAATCAGAGAAATTAATAGTATTATCCTACAAGAGGCATGCGATAGCATGCCAATATTCATTAAAGAAATAGTTCACACAACAATATTAAGGAAAATACAACACACATTCAACAATATAAGTGTCGAATCCACCTAAATAGTTCAATTTATCTAGTACATATGAACACAACATATATCTTAAACATCCCAAGAATAGTCCTTAAAAATTTCTGATACATGCACGAAAATGTATTGGCTCATAGAGCTTCAATTGTAAGGTAAAATATACAATTACATCAATTAAAATGGTGAACACTAGTTCCAAAAGTGGAACATTAAGTCACTTCTTGATTCTCCATAGAATAGTTTTGTGTCCTATTCCAAGTAGAGAATCCAAGAATAGCTCTCCAAAGATTAAGCCTCCAAAATATTCTTTCTTGAGTTGTGAGGTTTCTTTTATAACAAGAGGAATGACCTTTCGTATTCACATGACCCTTGGACTTATAATGTGTCCTTTTGACTTCTAAACAATTCTTGAACTTCTAAAACACTTTTGGAACTCTACAAAATATCTGTCCATATATGAATATGTGACTCTTAATGTTCCGCATATGAATCTTGGACTTCCACTTATTTGTGTTTACAATTATTACAATAATACATCATGACTTCTACATTATCACGTGATGAGACTTGACATGTCACAATCTTTGACGACTCGGACTGATAGTGACTAATGAATTGGAATTTCTCCAGTGCTTACATGGTTGTCACTCTATCTTTTCTCTTTGTTTATCTCATGATCATGGTGTTTCCACCCTCCAAAGAGCCTTAAATATTGGAGTCTTTTGGGTGCTTCTATCACCAAGTTTCAAGTGTTTTCTTAGTTATTTTCACACTTCCTTTATTTATCCTCTTTTATCAATCTTCCTTGTGTGTGCTTGCCATGAGGTCCTTGGAATATCAACTTCTGTAACCACCCATGATGAGCAACTATCAGCCTAAAAATACCCTAATCTACCATGTTTTATGCATATTTTTTGTTTATGCATTGTCGGTGTGCTCAAAAGTGTCAAAGGTACTTCTAGTAACATGGGAACACTTTTAAAGGATGAAGGGATGAATAAGGGAAAATTTGATGCTTCGTCATGTGCTCATGAACTCAAGGGAATAGGGAAATCAAAGAAGAGCACATGTCGCAAGTCAAAATGATGAAAATGAAGGCTTCGAGCTACCCACGTGCGTTGTGCTCTCAAGGGAGAGAAATAGGGTGCATTCCTTTAGGTTGAAGCAGTGCTCTCAAGGAGGGCACATTACTTCAGGTTGAAGGAGTTCTCTCAAGTAGGGACATTCCTTCGGGTCAAAGTAATGCTCTCAAGGAGGGTGCATTCTTTCAAGTCGAATGAGTGAAATAAAGGAGACCAAATACGATGCGTGGTGCATGTAAACAGGCTGAAGGGTGAGGCTTCATGCCTTTAGAGTGCACTCATGCACTCAAGAGACCAAAGAGGGTGCTTGGTGCAAGTTTGAAGGCCTAAGAGAAGATATTCATGCCTTCGGAGTGTGCTCATCGCTCAAAGGTCTCAAGGGAACATAGCGCATCGAGAAAGGCTGAAGGATTGATATTTGAGTCTTCAGGGTGTGCTAGTGCGCTCAAGGAGGGCACACTTATTCGAGTCCAAGTATTGCACTCATGGAATACTTATTCATTTTGGAGGGTGAAATTCAGAACAAGTAAGGGGATTCGTTCTTTTGTAGTGCGCCCAAATCTCTGGGTAGGCACAGGGTGCACTTCTAAACAATGAAGGGTCTACATCAAGGCTTCATAGTGCACTCATGAACTCTTAGCCTTAATGAGCTCATTTTGCAACCGAATTTCATTTAAGTCTAGGTAATAAGGCAAGGGGAAAAATGATGATTTTTAACATAAATCCAAGTGTGAATCATACCAAGTCATCGAGAAAACTTAGAAAATCTTGAAAATGATAAATATACATCAAAAATCCACTTTTTACGCATTCCCAAAGTACCACAAGTGAAGTGTGTGCGAATGTGACCCAAAAGTGGCATTTTACAACGATGAAAATGTTATGACCATGAAATGCACCTAAAAATGTTATAATCAAAGTGACGACACTTGAGATCATTCAAGGGCACTTGAAACTCATATAATTACATGAGGGGACACTTGGTGATCAAGGAAACACTATATACGACGGTGATAGTAGACTCCAAAATTTGCATGTAGTGAAATTCTGGAGGGTGTTCTAGCAGCAACAACACTTTGTGACACATTGGGAAAAATTAAACTTCTCTATCCGGGAATAAATTTTGGTTAAGGGTCACACTTTCAAGAATTATTAATTTCCTATATTTCTCCTTTTCAACTCGACTTTATACATATAATCTCACTTTTCTCTACTCGGTTGAACACACATAAAAGATACGCCCTATAAAAATTATTTCAATAAAGGAAAGGGCAATGTGCACGATGATTTTATGATATTCAGAGTATAAGTTTCATCTCTAGTGTTGCTCTATTGCCAATAGGATTTGATAGTACCCTAATAGAGTCACGCCAGGAGAATAAATGTTTCTTCACTACTAGCAATCCTGGACAATACCGCCGTGAAGTCGCTTGCTTCACCTCCCTATGCATGAAGCCTTTCTCTTCTTTCACCCTTTATTTATTTATTTAATAGGATTTTGCATTGGAAATTATTATTTTCAATAGGTGGAAGAGGGATCCTGACTTATTGAGAGCAGAGGAGGTTCCCTTCTTCAGAGAAGTATTTTAATACCTTTGATATTGGCTTTCTCACTTTAGATTTTACCCTTATCAATTCTCTAATAGATTGGAAAAGAGTTAACACACAATATTATTTACACCATGTTGATTAGGTTAGATACTAACATAGGCTTAGATATAATAGGTTCCCTCAAGGTTTTCCTATTGGATTAATTTTATTTTCCATCTGGACTTAGCTCAACCTATGGAATTTTCCCAAACCAATAAGGGGAACAACAGAAAGCCAAGCATTATGGTTTTTAAAGTTCTCTTTTGTTCCATGACAAAGTCCCATTTTTATCCATGCGCTTTTTCACACAAGGTATTATTAATAAAATACGAAATAATTACATACAAAACCAACAGTATAAACACGAGACAAAGAAAATGGAGATTGAAGCCAAACACATCATACTAAAAACAAAATAGATGTAGAGACTAGATGGAGAGTAATAAAGAAGGTGGATGCAATGTAGGAGGAACTAAATGTAACTAAGCCTACTCCTAACCTAATCAGCTAGAAGGTGAGGGCTAAGTGTAATGATATTTCCATTGTATCCATCATCGTTCTTGACCTACAACCACAAATATATGAGCAATTAAAACCAATATAAAACAATGTGAAATAGAAAAGATAAGAACTTTGAAAACTTTAATTATAAACTGAAGGTATTTCTTATTACCAAAATAATTTTCCATACTGAACAAATATAATTTTTTTTGAACTTTACCTTGTTGATTGAAATATCGACCATAACAAACTTACATGTTTCTTGTGAATACATAATCACTTGTGTTTTCAGTTCTTGCAAACATTAGAAAAGATTGAAACTTTTTATTTACAGAGGGGATTTCCATGTAATATTTTTCTAACCATTCAACAACTGGATCATGATATTCATAACAAAAAAATTGAATACCCTAAGACTTATGAGAATATTAATTTTAAATTAATGTATTCGAATCACAATGAGAATCTCTAGTATTATGATCAAATTAGTCAATTAACATACAAGGATATCGATTCTCTATTGGCCCCTTTATATCCAACTACATGCAAAGTCAACAACAAGAAATCTTAGGTCATTCAAAAGAATTGTTAACATTGTGAATCCAGGAAATCAATTAGGATAACGAGTTAAAAAAATATTATAAATATGTGTCAAATCAAACCCAATACTAACACAAGGGTTTTGGTCGACAGAATCATTAAAGCAATTGAAATACTCTGGAAAATAAATGTGTCATGGAGATGATTACCTTTATGATATGCAAAAAAGAGATAATAAGATGATCAGATTCATAAGAATTTAACAAAGAAACATCCTTCAACCCAAAATGACCTTTATCTTTATAATAAAAAATGATAGGTTTTAAAAACATAAGGATCTACAAGAAATGTGCCCTCCAGCCCTCGGTCAAGATCAAGCGGTTGAATGAAAAGGAACTAACCAAAAAAGAATATTTATTTTGATCATAAATTCTACCTTGAAGGTCAAATTGAAAAAGGCGGGAGTCTAATAATGAACTTATCTTCACTCGTTGAATGTTGAGAATAGAATTATGTGAGAAAATATGGAACCAAATTAGTTTGCAGATATCAACAGGATTGTGAGGACCTAATATAACCATCATTAGGAGTTGAAGTGCCTCCACGTCCTTATAGGTATCAGAATTTTTTGATGTTGGACCATCAAATATAGGAGGCTTAAAATAATCAATAGGTATACATGCACCACTATCAACAGATGTATCAATGAAAACACTAATAATGCCACCGGTTTGATCATATTTAAGATTAAACACATTAGATTCTTGATGGATAGAAAACTGAGATACGTCAACTAGAAAAATCCCCTGATCATTCAGATTTGTAACATATTCCTCCTAACTTACGAAAGATTTGCAATTGAATAGGTCATTAATAATAGATTCAAACTTTTCATCCTCTTATTGTAGTATCAAACCATCTTATACTTGATTGCAACCATAATGAACCAGATAAAGATCAAAATAATTTAGGGGGGTTTCCGATGTGACAGACTTATTAAACATATCTGGGTACAATGAATAGCGTGCTAGAGGTGAAGAGGGATTTAAATACTTAGGAGGAGGAGCAACTTTTGTACTTAAATAAAATTGAACTTAAATGAATCCACATCATTGTTATCAGTATAATGGTCAAAGATAGGAATAACAACATGACATTCAGATTGACCATAATCTTTCAACGATTCAAAAAATGACAATTTATCACTTCATATTTTTCATCCAAATATGCATGAATTAAAGAAAATTCAGAATCATTTTGAATTAAAAGGGCATCATGATTCACAAATGGAGATTGTAGATTATGAGAAATAGATTTTGAATCAATACCTTGTCAATCCAAGCCCTAAGAAGAAGAGAATATATCATTTGATATACTTGTATATTCACCACCATATGTGTTAATGGAAATAGGGATGTCATGGTGATGGTTATCCAAAGTATCAACATGGATGTGATGTTCAGAGTCATTTGATAGGTTATCAAGATTAGAACATCAGAGATCAACTTGAAAGGAAATATTATCATCTTGAAAGAGGAAGGAAAGATATGACACATCCTAACCACTTTTACCCTCTAAATGTGAAATGAAACTACCTTGTTCTTGATTTCTTCCTGAAACAACAAATTGAACATCAGTAAAAGCTGAAGTAGGTTGATCAAGAAGATTATGAAACAAGCAATCATGAAACATAGGTGGTAGAGGTTTTAGAGTATCCTTGAAGACTATCATTTTTTCATTTGGATCATATTCAAGATTGGACTTATGTGCATTAATGTAATCTTGAAAAACTGAGGGATAAAGTTTCACTTTATTCTCCATGCAATTATTGAACCATTCTATTTTATCCCCCATAGTATGTGAAGCATATGAATTTTATGGAGGTTGAATGGACATATCAATAGTTTTATTTTCAGATCTCCTAACTTTAACATCATCACAAGGGGAACCCAAATTAGTACTGGAAAGGGAGGAGGATAAGGAACAAAAGGAATAATAGGTTCCTCCTTGGAAGATTGAGGTGTCTCATGTTAACGCATGGAGTCACTCCTTGACTGCATAAGGAGTAAGCCTTACACATCATAGTTCATTTCAAATTTTAAAGGGGGTTTTTGGAGTTTGGGATGGTTTCTCAAATATTTTGAAATGATTTTTTATATTCTTTAAGAATTTCATGCATTTGGAAAGCTGTGTCAATTATAAATTGTGTGTTTAAATTGGTAGTATAATGAGCAGAGTGTACAAATGGAGAAGATGGATAGATTGTACCTATTTCAGGAAATATTCCTATCCTAAATCAGTTACACAACTATTATGATGGCTCTTTACACAAAATTTGTTTATGTGAAGTAAACAACATTCATAAAATAGATTTCATGTATAAAGTATTCCACAAATCCTTTATGAAATATTCACTGACATGTTCTATTACACTCATATAATTTGCAGAAAACTAAAAACAGATAATTTACTGTTAAATCCTTTAACAGTTTCTCACTCACACCTTAATAGTTTCTGAAATTCATATTTTAGAATAAATTAGCAAAGAAAAGAGACACACCACACATTAGATGTTCCTTGAGTCACAAAATCCTCTAGAATGAAGCAAAAGGTTTTTTATTATATTCAGTCTTCAGGTGGACCAACATCCAACCTGGAACTGGTATTTACAAGTGGTATATATAGCAAGAGAGGCACCAAATCCATCTCTTATAAAAAGAAGGAAACATTAATTATAACATTACATAAGTGGGAAAAGACATTATAACCTTATCGTATCGAAATCTGATAGAAAATACATATGGAGACAAAAGAAGAGAAGAAATATGGGCTGAAATTTTGAGTGTGTTGTCATGCTACCCCTTTTTCGATTGATTTATCTTCTTATGTATCAGGTATTTAATAACCATGTAGCCTAATTTAATAGGACCTCAAACAACCTCATAACCACCTTTCACCATCATTTGTTATATCCATTTGGTTATGGGTTCTTATCCATCCTTAATTGGCTCGGAAAAAATTGTTGATAGGTGTCAAAATTCAGTTAAAACAGGTGCTACTAGAAATTCCAGTAAAAACGTGTAACTGTGAAAAATATGGAATGCTACCATAATTTCCAGTAGCGCCCCATTTATTTTTCAAAAATACACAAAAAATGATGAAAATACTGTGCAGACTTATATTCCTTGACACCTACGATGTTGTTCAAAATAATCACTGATAAGAAAAAAGGTACTTGTATCAAAAAACCTTTTTACCTTCCATCTATGTGTGATGCAGCTTTAGCAAGATTATCCAAGTATTTTTTGTTGTCATCAGCTAATCTGGATCTGGTTGCTCTTGTGGCTGCTTCCCTGACAGTGGATTTCTCCTCCTTATAACCCTTTTTTGTTTTTCTTCTCTTTGAGGGCTCTGAGTGCTGCTCTGAAGGGGTTTTGTTGTTTTTCATCATGGATTTCTCTATCTTTGACCCTTCAGGTTTACCTTCAATATAAATGACCTCTGTCATTAGGCTTGGATTATGTAGAGCCTTGGACTTAAGCCTAAAACTGTTGTTGTCTCTGGTATACCTCTTTCTAGTACCAGCAACAGGTTTGGCTTCTTCTTTCTTGTTCTTACTATTGATGTCATATCCAAAATCCTTGAGGAGTTCTTCATATGATTGTGTAGGCTGATAATCTTTCTGCATCTTCTGTTGAATATGTGCTTCCAGAATTTTTGGTAGCACCTACGCTTTTTATTTATCTGCAGTTATAGACCTTCCTCTTCGGGCTCTAGTGTAGACATTAGGAAAAGGAGGAACAAGGGGCAATATTTTCATAGATTTTGGTTTTCTTGCTGAAGAACTCTCTCCCTTTTCCAAATTTCTCTTAGATTTTAACTGCATAAACTTTTTATTTCATATCTTTGACCTTCTTATAGATATTTTATTGTTTGGCCTTTCTCTGTGTTCTTATTTTTGCAGGCTGAGGGTGTGCTTATGAAATTGGAGGTGGAGGTGCAGGTTGGCCTACCCTGTAAAACAAAAACCGGTCCCAAGTTTGATTTCTCTTCCCCAACTCTTCTTCAACTAGAAATTTGATTAAAGATTGATGGTACAAGCTATAATCTGAAACAATAGTGTGAGTTTTAACCCTTGTTGACATATTTGTCAGGAATTTCAACAAGAAATATGGCATATTTAATGTCTTCGTACCTGCAACATGAAAAATAAACCTCATGTGATAAAGGAACACAACTGTATACATCCTTTCACAAGTGAGGTATATCTTGATAAGCTTAATAGATTTTTCCCAATCATTCTTAAGATAGCTACTTGGAATTCCCCTGGGCCAATTTGGATCTCTGTGTGCATATTTGAGGAAGCTATTGAGATCTCCTCCTATGATAACTTGCCCTTTAAACCACCTCTCTCCTTCTTGTGGAAGGTTAAAGGCTTCAGTAATGGAGGCTTCAGAAACCTGCAATGTAAGGCCATAAATTGTGGCTTCTTGTCCATTAAAAGAGTTAGAAAAAAATTGAGCTACTCCTGAGTGAGATATACCTAACTTGGTGCATAGAGAATACCACCCTGACTAGATGAACAAGCTTCTTACCCTCAAATTTGCATCCACTAAGTCTACACCTTGTGGTTCAATTCGATTTATTTTTCCACCTCATTTAGTCATCTTCAGAAAATAAATCACTTTGTCTCTTGCAATTGATATGTGGAAGAGTTGGAGGAGTTTTACCTTACAAGTGTTGCTTGTATTCACCTTTGGAATCTTGTCGGAAATCCAGACTCCTCAAACTATGACTCTAAACAATTCAATATCCAACAACAAAAACTTCAAATGAAAAATCTCCTACTTTTTCGGTGGTTTTAAAACCAAACTATGGTTCATCAACCCATGCAAATCAATCTTCATAATTGAAAATATCCCTCACTGTGATGTGCACCATGTGATAATCCATAATTACCTTCAGTTGGCTGCGTATTTTTGTATGGAGAACTCCAGCTGGCTTGAAACAAGAGGATATGTGACTAACAATCACCTCTGCTGTCTTGTTGTTAATTGGCCGAAATTTCTAGCAGCACTGTTGTGCAACCAGCCAAACGGTTATGGCATTAAGCATGATGACCACAATCTCCTCTGTTCATAAAAACACATACTTTGACATACTTCTAACTGACTTGGGGTTGATAGGCAGACAAGATTAACGATTAAGTGAATTTCTGCGTTTGACACATAATCATAACGTATATCACGACTTGACTTGAACTAGAATGACTGCATACGACACATATCATGAGATATAAAAATATTTAAAAAATATTTTAGGTGCATTTATACTACAACACGTAGCTTGGTAAAAGCGGATGCACTTTTTAGTTTATTTTTTAAAAATAAAATTTTCTTTCGAAAATTCCAACAACATCAAAATAAATAGAAAAAGAGAGAAATGAGAATATAACAGACTGTTTGAAAAGACTAAAACTAGCGCTTCCAGAATTTCCGATAGCGACCAAAAAAAATTTCAAAAATTTTGAAAATTTTGAAGTTTAATCCTAAAAATAAAACTATGAAATGGATTCATGACTTAGCAAAGAACTGTGCTAACATATCCTAGTTAGCCAAAGTTGGGGAGAGAGAATCATATGTGGGTTCAGATCCAAAATATATGAATGAGAGAAAAATCAAATTATGAAATTTTTCCACAATGAAATATGAATCAATAACTCCCTCAGGAAATTCAAAACAAAGGTGAAGAAACTAATCAAGGGATTCCTCTATAGATTCACCAGGTTCCATTCTAAATAAATCAATTTTATTACATATGTCTTGATAATCCTACCTGTCAAAGGCTTCACGAAGCTCCTTAACAAGTTACTTGAGTGAATGGATAGAAACAACATGTAACATATGACACTATTTCTTAATTTTACCTTGAAATGCGAGGGTGAAAAACATGGCCATGGAATATTTAAAATGTATTCCATTAGAGAGACAACAAATCATGAATTGAAAGAAGTGTTTGAGGCCAATTAGTTAACTCTCGCCATTGTGTTGAGCAACCTTGTGACGAAAATTATGACATGAGAAAGATTATCCATTAAAGAAGAAATTTTTGTGATCATAGAACCTTATAGTATTGTTTACCTTTTGACATATGCTTCTGTTATTGTTCATCCATGAATTAGAGTGAACATGATTTACTTGTGAAGTGTCTTTAATCTTCTGCTAAAGATTGAAACTTTGTTTACCGACTTTTGCTGCATTTAGATAACTTTAGGTTGTGGCTGAGGATTTTTCTGTCTCTCATGTTTCACCAATGTATCCAAGACCCGTATTCATAAGAGGAGGGAGTTGAACCTTGATCTTTTCATATAAGGTTTCAGATACTTCAGAAAATCTAAGATTTAGAGTTTTTATTTTCTTAAGTTCCTTTCTTAGAATTACTATTTCACAATCTAGCCTCTCATTATGCTTCTCCTTTTCTATGAGTTGACTCTTTAGAGTATCTATGGCTACTTTTTTTTTCTTCCAAGAATATTTTAAGTTGAGTAATTTTTTCAAAGAAATATTTTTCCTCTAAAGCATCCACAAATTTTTCATTAGAATCACTAGTACTTCTTTCAAATTCCATGAGAATTTTAAGATCTTGATCAGATTCTCCTTCTCCACTATTTGACAAGCCATCACTATCTTCATGATTATATAACTTTTCCTATTTTAAAACCATTTCCTATTTCCTTTTGAAATATACTTTATAATGAAATTTAGCATCATAATGACCAATTCTACCACA